>JAMKQA010014291.1:0-22330 GCA_024699735.1 Posidonia australis
GAAACACAAGGAAAATAATTTTAATTTGTTCAAATAAACATAAATGTTTTAAATTTTACAATAATATCAAAAATAATGAAACTACATAATCAACGAAATCAATTTGAAACAGAAATCAACGGAATTCATTTTCCGTTTCACCAAATTTCTAGTGTTTGTATCTGTCATTGAAAACAAACAGGAAAGAAAGTAGTGTGTTTGTACTTGTCAATGGAAACACAAGGAAAATAATTTTAATTTGTTCAAATAAACATAAATGTTTTAAATTTTACAATAATATCAAAAATAATGAAACTACATAATCAACGAAATCAATTTGAAACAGAAATCAACGGAATTCATTTTCCGTTTCACCAAATTTCTAGTGTTTGTATCTGTCATTGAAAACAAACAGGAAAGAAAGTAGTGTGTTTGTACTTGTCAATGGAAACACAAGGAAAATAATTTTAATTTGTTCAAATAAACATAAATGTTTTAAATTTTACAATAATATCAAAAATAATGAAACTACATAATCAACGAAATCAATTTGAAACAGAAATCAACGGAATTCATTTTCCGTTTCACCAAATTTCTAGTGTTTGTATCTGTCATTGAAAACAAACAGGAAAGAAAGTAGTGTGTTTGTACTTGTCAATGGAAACACAAGGAAAATAATTTTAATTTGTTCAAATAAACATAAATGTTTTAAATTTTACAATAATATCAAAAATAATGAAACTACATAATCAACGAAACCATATAGAATTAGCGATATTAATTCGCATATGATCAGTTATCATTTTCTTTTGTTCTTGAGATAATCCCACCCCTCCGTGTGTCTCTTGAGCTTCTTCATCATAATATTCCTCAAAAGTTTGTATTTGGTTTGAAAAATGATCTTCAATGGCTTTTTTATTTTCCTTTAACTCATCTTCAAGATCTTCAAGTAAATCAACTTTGTCTTCTCTACGAATGAAATTATGTAACAAAAAACACGACAATATTATTTTAACTTGTGTCTCAAAAGAAAATGGCATGTAACTTCGTAAGATGGCAAATCTGCACTTTACTACCCTAAACGCACGTTCAATAATGTTTTTTAGTTGAGAATGCCGATAATTGTAATTTTCAATAGCATTGGTTGGCAATTGATCTCTATCATATTCACTTAGATGATACCTAACACCACGATAAGGGATATAAATTCTGGTCTATTGGGATAACCAACATCCACCAAATAATATTTTCCTACAAAAACAACATTAATTACAAATAAATTTTAGATATTTATTAAATTATCTAAAATATTAAAATTTATTTAATTTTTTATACCTAGAGGAATTTGAAATCCATTTGGTCGAGCTAGTGCATCTTGAAGAACCTAGTAATCAACTACTGATCCCTCTCAACCAGCAAGAACATAAATGAATTCCATATCAAAGTTACAAACTGCCATAACATTTTGGGAGAGTTCACCTTTTCGATTTCTAAACTTGGCATTCTCTTCTCCATATATTGTAGCTTTCACATGAGTTCCATCAATAGCACCAATACAGTCCTGTGAAATAGGTCGTTAGCATTTTATATTCTAGTATATAGAATAATATACAAATAAGCATATCTTAAAATATGAAAAGACATTTGGATCATTTTTTATCCTTGCATGAGTAGTTGAAGAATGATCGACCAACAAATTCCTCGAAAGTTGTAGAATTGCATTAAGCATCTTATTGAAATATATGCTCACAGTCCAAGTAGAACGATGAAATCTTTCTCTAGTAACATCATATCGTTGGTTTTGTCCTATTGTAACGAGAAACATAGTAAGTTGTTCTTCCACAGTTATATTCATTGTGTCACGTATTAAACCCTTAATCCTTAACAAGTTACAAAAAATTTGAAAAACATGTTGTCTCATTCTACAAATCTTTCTACAATTATATACTTGACTTGGTATTGTTGGATCTAACAATCTTCTGACATATGCTTGACCCTCCCTACTATAAATTCTTTTAGCTGGTACATGTACGATCAGTTCAGCATTTGCAATAGAAAAAATGGTATTTGATGTAACTAACAATGTGGAAATAAATCTTTTCCTTCTATCTTCATCATCTTCAAATATATATTTGAAAAGATCTTTTGCATCCTGTCGCGCCCTACATTTTCCACAATAATTTTAAAAAAATTAAATTACAGAAAAATTAAAGCTAAATAGTAAATATCAAACTACCAGGAACCTATGTGTGCGGCTAGGAGATTCCAGACTATATGCATTACGCTAACTCACAGCATGCCTGCACCTGCAAACCGAAAACGCGAGGAAAACGCATGAGTGACAGAAGTCACCCAGTACGCACTCTAAGGAAAACTACGGAAAACAAAACTATAATCCATTTTCCTTTTAAATTCATTTCGTAAATCATTTCTCAAAATCTCTTAAATCAAGCCCACACCGACCAAAACCACAAACCAGGGCTCTATTAGCTCAAAGCCACAAGCAAAGGTTATCAATGGCCAAAACCACACACAATGAGTCTGGAAACCCGGCCCCAGACAACCAAACTCTAGCTACACGCAGTCCATTTAGGAGCTACCACAACGTTCTGCACTGCCACGGTGTGCCACCTTGTGCAGGAGCCAACCAACGTCCCGCGATTCTCCCACCTGGAGAACCCTCACAAAGCCAACCCCTTCTTGGGAAGGCTGTCCTGTCTCTCAGGACGCTACCAGCTATGGGACACGTGTTCCACCCGCACTGGCCACTACAGGGTACGCCTCCTCACGGCGTCCTCCACACACGGTGCTCAGGAGGGAGTATCATACCTCCACACCTGACAACACCCGAGCCTCAGTGCTCATAGCGACAGCATGAGTATTATACCTCCCCGTCATGCCACAAGACACCTCAAACCGTGGACCACAACCCTAGCCTCGAGACGACAGTCAAGGAGTCTCATACCTCTAGGACCCGACGCTCGTCAGCCTCAGTTATCTCGACCCCCGACCTTAACCAGGGAGTCACGCTCGACCACCCGAGAATGTCTTCACATTCTCTAGTCCCGACGACACGGTCCCACACTGTCTCGGCCTGCACACAAAAAATCAGGAAAATATTTTCCAAAGTAGGCCAACTATTTCCTTGAAATCCAATTTCCAAATCATTTTCATATCTTTTGAAAATTCTTTCAAAACCTCGGCAAAACGACACATCAAGTGTCTCAAGGAACCACCACTAACGGTTCACAATCCCATCTTAATGGGACAAAACACGGCAATCCAGAAAGTCCTCGAAAAACGCATTATATAAGCACATTTTGGACCCAGATTCGGCATGCCGAAAACAGGTTCGGTATGCCAAAAATCCTTGATTCGGTAAGCCGATCTGGATCGGTCGACCGAATCGGGTCAACGGTTAACACTCAGGCCAAATTCGGTATACCGAAGCTGATTCGATCGACCGAAATCTTCTGATTTGGAAGACCGTCCAAAATCGGACAACCGACTTTTGACCAGAGGACCTAATCTAACAAAAAAACGGTATACCAAAATGGTTCGGTATGTCGAATTCTGCGAAAAACAGAAACGGCCCAAACCTTACCATCTGAAATTGTCCAACTAGGAACTCCGATCGGACCCCCTAAACAACCTCCAAAAATCTTGCATAAAACATAAGATGTAGACCCTCGAGTTTACTCCAAAACTCAACAAATAAAACCAAAATCCATTCACCATGCATAGAGATATAAAATCAGAAAGACAGTAGAGTCAAAAGGACCCAAAACGCACCAACCATCATAAATGCCAATAATTTCGCCATAAATTCTCATAAAATCACAATAAATTCTAGGAATGTAAATTTACTTAGATTCCATGCAATCCTAGTATTTTCTACCAATTTCATGCTCTCTATTACATGAGGTGGAGGTGCGTACCTCAAAACGCCTCCGACTGACTCCGACGAACTCCGGCACAACCACGACCATAGGAGCACTCCACAGCCTCATGGATGCTCCACCCAAGCTCAGGCACCGTCGCGGCCCTCCACTTCACTCCCTCAATCTCTTCCTCTCTCTCGACGCGGGATGCAGGGGAAAACAGAGGAAGTCGGGTGGAAGGAGAAAGGGAAAAGGAGAAGGGAGTGGAGAAGGAGGAGTGGGGAGGAAGGGAAAGAAGGGTGGGGATGGGAGAAATGCGCGCTGGGGAGGAGAAGGAAAGAAGAATAAAACGGCGATGAGCGGCGGAGGAGTGCGGTGTGGCTTATAAAGCCTACGCTCGCAGTAGTTGGGAACGTGCTCACCTACACATCTCGGCCACCGACACACCGCACGAGCAACCAACCACTCCGCCCAACCACCAGCCACAACCGATGGCCCATGAATGCGGGCCTTGCATGGACCCCACACCTGGGCCCCACACAGACCCGCACCTGGGCCCCACACGCACTGTGTCACAATGCATGGTGCCAACCACGTACAAGAACACGCAAAAGATGCCGACCCACGAGGCCTAAGCCCAAAAGCACAAAACCACACAACGGGCCTCGGAACAGTAACACTCGTTCAGGAATAAAATTCATAAAATGTAAATAATTACAAAATGAATTTTACGGGTGTTACACATCCATTATGAAATAATACAACCTATAAAAATAAATATTATAACAAATTAATACAAAACAATAACATTTAATCCTCATCTTCAAATGATACATCTAAGATAAAATGATACAACCTATTAAAAAAGTAATGTTAGAAACCAACAACATACAACACAATAACATACAATTATTATAATCATTTACTCAATAAAAATATCAATTCACTAAAACTAGGGGTGTACATGGGTCTAGGTTGACCCGAAAACCGAACCAACTCGAACCACGTGGGTTAGGTTTTTTTAATCATGGATTGGGTATGGGTTGGAAAATCTCAAACCCGGACTTTGTGGGTTGGGTATGGGTTTCAGGCTTGGGTTACTCAACCCGACCCGAACCGAACCCGAAGGTATATTTATATATAATAGTAATTATTTATATTTATAAATACATAATAAATATATAATTTTTAATTTATAAAAGTATAGAACATTAATCATAGTTTGTTTTTTCACTTCTCTTGCTTGGCATTTGTATATATTTCATAGACAATATTAGTAGAGTTACTTTTGTTTGTTAAGCAACTATACTTTTATTAGCTTTTTTTGGATCAATAAACCATGAATTATCCTCTAATTTTTGCAGTCTTCTGGTCCTTTAGTTAAGTTAGCACCATTCTCTTGTACTTTTAGAGAAAATTATTATTAGATGGCTAAGCAACATTAATGTATCACATGTCAATTTTTCTGACTTTTAATAATGGATGAGTTTATTATCTTTTTTTTTGTAATTAATAATAGATGTGTTTATATCTTTTTTTGTATAAAATTCAAGTACTATAAAACCCGAGAATCGATCCGGCTCAACCCGAAGTTTGTGGGTTGGGTTAGGTTGGGTCTGGATTGGGTATGGGTTGGGTATGGGCTCAAAATTATCCAACCCGAACAATATGGGTTGGGTTGTGGGTTCACTCCTAACCCGGCCCAACCCAACCCATGTATACCCCTAACTAAAACATTCATTCCACAAATTTAAACATTGTATATAAAATATAAGATTTGAAAGGTTTTATAAAATACTTCTTTTCAAGTGTCTAAAAAAAACCATGATAAATTCTACAAAATATCAAGTGTTCCATTTATCCATTACTTTTTCAAAGTCCATTGAAACCATTGTAGTTGTATGCTCTTTGGCAAACATAAAAATTATTTCCTTTTCTTATCATTCTCAAATATCTCCATGGCCTTGAATATATCATAAGCATCAAGTTCTGGAAAAGGAAAAAGAACTTCGGACACTTTTTTGACATATTTGTTGTCAGTATCAAGTTTAGCTTGTTCTATATTAATCATTTCTTCCATTAATTTCAATTTCTTTGCATTTGCCTCGTCTTCTTTTTCCATACATCCCTTAAATGCAGTGGCAACATCAACTAAAGTTACTGCAACAATTTCTTGTGTCTCTGCATTAGGACGTGGCCTTTTACTACGTCGAATAGAAGTAGGTGTGGTTGACCTTTTAAAAGGTTGATTACTTTCTGCTTCTTTTCTTGATCATTGTCCAAATCTTCTAGAATGTCTTCATTGTTGCTAATACCTTCATTCAATGATGTTCTCACAAAATCAGAAGGTTGCATAGAATTTGCACTAGTTGCCATACTACAACCACATATTATTTGAAGTTGTGCATAATTGAGGCAACTCTTTCCTTTATACTGTGCCATTTGAGGATGTTTCTATAATAAAAAATAAGCATGCTTTAAAACAGGGAAATAAAAATTAAAAAAGAAACAATATTACTAATAAAATTTTAATAAACATTAGAGAACTAACCTCGACGAACTCATTCCAAACCTCTGGATCCGCATCAATAACTCCATTTATAAATCCTGGACCCCATCCACTTTGACTTCTTATGATTGAGTAATTCTTAAACCATGTTTTCCAAGTTTTCATACGAGTTTCCAAATGTTTTTTTTTGTATTGCCTCATTTGTTCTCTCATTGAATTTCTTAATTGCTACTACAAATGTCTCTGACTTAATTTTTCCATATGCTGCTTTTCCAAAACCATTGATAAGAACATCACATAATATTTCAAACATGATATCATCATGTTTTCCACTCCATATAAAAGAACGACTCTTTGCCATTGGTTGTTCAGTTATGTCCTTTCCCTTGTCGTTTGTAACCATATCTATCATACATTTTCAATACAAAACATATAATAACATATCAATACAATTAGTCCATAATTATATAAAATTACAACAATTATAAATTGAATTGGTAAATCAAACAAATATCAAAACATTACAACAATTATAAGCTATAATTAAGAGATCAAAAGTTAAATAAAAAAGAACACATTTACTGAAATTTATTGAAAATAAACCAGGAACAGTCGATCTTAAGGAGTTTGAGAACAATGTGAAATGAAGCCATGCTTCCCAATTGCACGTGCTGGTTATAATATATAAGAACCGATCAACATGGAAAGCTACATGAACACCTACTTAAGCTTTTCCAGTGTTTAAATGATCATATAAATGTTTAATTGATCACATAACCCACATGAACACCTACATTAGTTTTTAGATCAGTGTCATATCGAATATAGAAAGCGATCATATAAATATGTAATTGACAATTGAGTAAAATCTTTTAATGGCATGAGTTGTGTTCCATGTATAATGTTAATTGCAAAAACAAATGAAGATGCTGATCAGATTTCTTGTGATCCAATATAACAATCATAGTTTTATATAGTTTACATCCATAAGTCGGTTTAGTTAACTTTGCTTCATTAGTTAACAAGAAACAATCATTTCTGATTCAGTTCATGTAACCTCATTTACAATAAAAGGAAACAGGATGATCATCAAGTGATTGACAGCCAATATCCCCTTCCGGTTCCTTCAATCGAATCGCCTGTGCCATCGCCCTCCTGAGGTAATCGGGGATCGTGATCTTCTGCTTCGGATCCTCCTTGTCGACGTGGGTCCTGGAAATGCCGCACCCCATGAACGAGTCCACGAACAACGTCCTCCCAGTGGTACTCCTCGCCGTGGCTATCATCGGCTTCGACGAATCCTCCCCGTCATTCACCTCCATTGTTCCCCCGCACCCCAACATCCCTCCCTCTCTCCCACCTCCCTCCTTCATCAGGGACCTCACTCTGTCTCACAAGTGCGTGCGCGGGCTTTTCGTACACGTGAACCAGAAGGAGAGGAAGGAGAAGAGTTGGCGATAGGGAAAAGAACAAGAACAAATGAGAAGCTCTTTGATGTTTCTTCCTTCCTTTACTATTTACAGCTAAAATCCGACATTACAGATGAAACAGAATTGAACCCAAATTAAAGCAAACCACAACCAACAATAGAACAAACCAAAAACCCAATCCTTATATGCACTGCTACAAAGATCAATATTGCTTCCAGCAACGACCACCTTCTCTATCCTCTCCCCTCCCACATCACTGTCGGCATTCACACACATGGCTTCAGTTTCCAGCAAACCTAACTCCCAAAAATAAAGAAAGAAGAAATAAAAGTAAAGAAAGAACACCCAGAAAAAGATTCAGGAATATCTTCGACAAATCAACTGGGTTTTGGGCTGGGAACAGGGGAAGGGAGAAAGAGAGCAACCTTTTTTTTTTCCTCTGTGTGGTGGTTGTGATGGTCTTGTTGCCTTACCTTGCCTTTTCTGCGACCCCAGCAATGCTATAATCCACGATCTTCTATTCCCACTTTCTACCTCATTCTAATGGAGATGTAGTAACGACAGAAGAAGAAGAAGAATGCTCAATGCAGAAAGCAAGGAAGAAGAAGAAGAAGAAGAAGAAGAATGCTCAATGCAGAAAGCAAGGAAAGAAGAAGAAGAAGAAGAAGACGAAGAAGAAGAAGAAGAAATCGTTGTAAATAACCAAAGAAATCGGTCCTTTCATCCGTTTCAATCGCAAGTACCTTAAAACCTACAACATGAATTCAACCATGCCAAGGATAAACAAAATGCACACTTTACTGACGCCTTTCTTCGGGGAAAAAAACTCTATAAATGAAACAAAATGAAGAGCAAGCGAGAGTTCCGGATTTTTCTTCCTCGAAGAGGAAGAGTACGGCGGACACTAATGCCAAAGGAGGAAAGCAAGGTACAAAGCTTTTTGTACAAAGTTTTTTTTTAGGAGGGAGGAGATTACTCACCGCGAGAAGTCTTGTCTGGCTAGCCCTTGCCATGAAAGAAGAAAAAAGAATGTAGAGGAAGAAGAGAAAACAAGGGAGAAAGAGGAGGACAGAAGTCCTTGATTTTCTTTAAGATTCGAGCGCATGAAGGAGGAAAAAAAAAAAAAACTTTTTGCATTTTATACTTTGAAAACTAAAGAAACCAATTTCCTTTTCTCTTAGTAAGCACAAACACCACGTTTAAAAGTAGTCAAACAAAAATTTATTTCTTTTCCTTTCATTTCTTATAGATTCCAAAGACACATACCAGCCTCCCCCCCTTATCCCATTTGGAGTCTTCCTCTATCAACAATCCAACGGCCTTTTCAAAGCTACTTTTTTTGTCGTATGTGATGGGATTTTGCAAATGAGGGCTTCTTCTTCTTCTTCTGTTGGTGCATCGCTAAACGCAGTAGTTCTTTGTCAATTCTTTGGAACCCCTTTGGGCATTCTACATCGACCAATTGCCAGCTTCCATCTCCAACTTCGTTTGCTAGGCATGTGTTCCATTGGCTTGGTCCAACTGTTTCACAGCATCAATTGACAGGTGGTCATCCGTTTCTGCCGACTCATTAGAGCATGTGGACATTTGCTATTGCAAAAGCACTTAAGTCGTTCATTATTGACCTCATCATGTATCATTTTGTCTCTGTTGGAGTTTCTTCGTTCTTTTTTTTAACCCATGCAACTTTGGATTGCATTAATGGAAATACTATTCATTCTTTGCCTCAAGGAAAAACAAGATACGAAGTTACAAATGCGAAATTACCGACAAATCTACTCATATTCCTACATGTTTAATCTTCCATGACTTGCAATGTTATGACGATCAACTAATTGTGCATTACAAATCTCAAAGAAGTCATCACTAAAATGAAAATCAATTTCAATACAACTACTATGGGGTAGGCAAGCAAGTCACAAATCTGCTAACAATGAGATGATGGAAAAACAACAAGAAAGTCCTAACCTTCGTCTAACTGACTCCTGTGCTTTGTAAACTTTACTTGTGACTTCTCAACCTTCCCTCTCACGTTGCTGCTCCGATCACTAACAGAATCTTCCTGCATGCTGCACATTTGAGGTTTCAACTTGAGTCCAAACCTACCTGTCAGACTGCTCCATCTACTCCTTGCCATACCCAACTTCTTGATCTCCTGTCCCATGTTCTTCCCCTGGTTCAGCTTCTCGATCTCCTGTCTCATGCTCGAGCACTCTTTCTCGAGCTCGAAGACTCGCGTACGCATGCTATCCATGCCCAACTTCAACACCTGGTTCTCCCTTGCAGCTGTTGTTGACACACCACTGCCCTCACTCCCCATGAAGCTGCACCTAAGTGGCCTTGACCCCATATCCAGGTTGCCTGAGACAAGGTAGCAACTGGCAATGGAACTTCTCAACTGCAGTTGTTCAAAGAAAAGGACCTGAACTACAACTCTAAGTGGAAGCCTCTCATTCTGTGCAGCATGGGTGCATGCTTCCAGGGATAGTTTCTGGCAGTCCATCAACCTACACAACTGCTCCCTTTCCAAGTCGGTAAGCCATGGGTGTGCCTGTTTATTGTCATGAAAAATAAGAGTAAGAATGATAATAGTACGGAACTAAAACTGAAACATGGTCAACAAACAAGCTGCAGATGGGTATTGGAATATCTACTATCATTTTTCCAAGAGGCATGGATATGTATGTAAGACAGAAATAAAAATGATAACAGAAACCGGTACTTAATTCAATGTTGGAAATGTAGTGCACGACATTTCTGCAAATGATAGTTCTTCAATGTTACCTTCAAATATATGTCAATTGCACGATAAATTCCATCATCCAAATGTCGAGCATAATCAGGAATAGAAGCAGCAAGTGATTGGAATTTGGGCATCTTCAAGTTACAATCTGATGCAACCTCTGCTAAGAAACCATCAATGAGCTTTGCAACAGTTAAGATTGGAATTGTAGAAGGTGAACCAACCAAATGCTCATCCTCAATCAAACAAGGAGAAATGCCTCCCACATCCTTGTCCATCGCTAAGAAGTGCTCAAGGATTCTTTTGGCAGAATCAATATTATAAAGTGTTTCCATGGAGTAAGAGAAGTTCGGCAGCAACAAATCGTCGAGGGTAGCTTGGTCAAGTTGCAGACCTATCATTCTTTCTAAGTTTGACATGCAAGAATGATCGACACGGAGAATTGTAGCAGTTCTAAGCAAGCCACATAAAAATTTTGTGGATGCAAGTCCCTTCTTCATAGGCAACAAGCTGACGATTTCTTCAAGTAGATGTTTCTGCTCATCTTCGGATAATATTACTGTCAAAGATGCTGGAGCCAACCAGCCAGTAGTCTCACTGATGCCTTTGCGTCTGTTCAATCCAGGAAGATACTTCTTTGCATAATATGCAAGGGACGCAGCAATAATTTCTTGACTACTGCCTTGAGATTTCATGTTTGAAATCAGTCTTTTGTAGATGGGAAGACTTAGATATGACACATCCTCGAACCACCAACCTGAATCATAATTCTTGAGTCTGGCACCTGTGCTTATTCCATTCCACAGAACACTCCCACCTGGACTTTGCATGGGACCATGCTCCATGGGCCAGCTAAACAAGTTTGGGTCCGTACATGCCTTTACAGATAAAGAGTCAATACACCTCTGCACAATATGCAAATCTTCTGCAAGAGGGAGAACATCGACACATGTCTGGAGTGCCTTTATCGAGTCTTTCCAGCTCCTTAAAACAACTTGATTGAGGAAAATCTCTGTCTGCTGAATCAAGTTTGCACCTCCATAATCTTCCGTCATCACAAGATGCTCAGCAGCACAACGAAGATAAACAACACTTGCTGCTGTCATTTCTAACTTTACACCATAGCAGAACTTGGCAACAAGATCAAATGTTTCTGCACCACCAGGAATATCAGTCAGTTGTATAACAGAAACCTCTTCACCTTCCTTTGATGCTTCTCCAATCATTCTTTCCAGTATGCCACTCTTAGATAACAAAGGGAACTGCAAATATGCAAGAAATTGTCATTATATGGTATTTCAAATACACCATGAAAAGGCAAAGTTAGTTTCTGATCAGATAAACAAAGATAAAAGCAATAAGCCACCATTATAATAATGACGGTTATCAAATCAGCATTTCTTCGAAAAATTTAGTCTAAGTTAAAAAATGATATTATCTACTACTCCGAAAACAACCGCAGGATTTATACTTTATAACAGTGTGAATGGTAAAAGATATAAACAAAACAAATGAGTGATCAAACCATTTGACAGATATGCAAGGTTGAATTGAATAAACCACGTAAATTCATTGAATCCTCAAGCAAGTCATGAACCATCTGAATAGATGAAGACCAAGAGGCACACAAGATATACATGAAGATGTTGTGGCCACTGCTTGCCACCCCGGAAGAGAAGGAAGGGGTCCCATTCAAGCAGCCTTCCTTTCATCATCTATACCAGCAGCTGCCTCTTTTTTTTCTCTTTCTGTGCCCCCTTGAAGCAGAACGTGCCTTCACTTACATTCCTTGCAGGCAGACATGCTTCTTACAGAGTACAAGAAGGATCTTTGCATGATATGGGTTAATCACAGAAGGTTTTTAATTTGGAAGCAAAAGAAACTGATCATTACTTGACTTGTCATCAGCAACTCCAACGTACTGTCAGTTATCTTTTCTTTTAATTAGTTGCAGTGCTTACATTTCACTTCTCTAATTCATGTATACAGTTTTGTGATAGAAAGGGGAAGCACAAGATAAAATAAAATCAATACTTAATGAGTGAACTGTAACTTAGTTCCTGTGCTATTTCCTTGACACATGTGAGATACAAACACAGAACACAATCATTAAAATATAAATTGTATCAAAGGCCACATCATTGAAACAAGATAACAGCCAAACTATTTGTGAACTGTACCCAATACCCATACTGTTTCGTTGGCTAAGCTGAGATATAAACACAGAATACAATCATTACGGTGTATATTGCATTAAAGGACAGTTTGCCAAAGCATCAAAGCAAAAAAACAACCAACTATATATAAACTTAAACAAACTGAACAGAATCAGAAAAATGACATCAGGGAAAGAGCTTCACCTTGTGAAGCTGGAAAGACATATCTCCAACTTCAACAATAATATCACTGGGGAGCCCAGTGTTGCAAAACCTGCAAATCGCAAAGTAGATCCCAGGAAATTTAGATGGTTTTATATTTGAGTGTTCTTTGTAAAACATACTTTAGTATTGATTATTAGTTTCAAGGAGATCGTACTTTGATATAAATGTTAAAAGTACTCATAAGAAGAACTTTATTTCTAAATTGGTATTGTTGGCAAAATGTAGGATGCCTACCAACCACCAAGTGCATATCTATATAATACAACATTGAGTGATTTCAATAAGTGAAAGATATTGCTAATTTAAGGCAGGGGAAAAAAAGGATTTTCCATAAAAGCTCATAAGACCAGCTTTTCCTGCACTGATTGCAGTCAACACAAGGAACCTACCATGGAAAAGATGATTAAAAGTGCATGTTTGCTAAATCTATTATAAACAGGTCAATAACAAGACTTCAGGACAGCTAATATTCAAACTTGCATTTCTCATCGTAGTGGTCATCCATTAAAGTTAATCCTAGTAAGACATAGCTCTTAAAAAATAGATTAAAAAAAATGAGGCATGGATTAACAAACAATAATGTATATACACCAGATATTTTTCACAAATTTTATAGGCATTTTTAACGATTCATGCACAGAATAAGAAAATTTTAGACAAATAAAAATATAATGTAAATTATCTTTTCATAGAAAAACATGGTACAGAAAATAAGCAGTTAATCAAACAGTTGATACAACTAATAACAGACAAATCTAACACTCCAAAGGATACTATACTTTGTTCCTAAAAAGAACAAACATATAGTCATGTCCTTATAACATCAAATTTTAAGAAAAGGAATGGATAAACTAACAGGAGAAATAATGTGAATGAGAAGAGAGAAAAAAAAACTAGCATACCATGACTGCCCATGTTTTTTGAATGCATCACTTTTTGATCCAAGCTTCATGGAGGCCATCTTTCACAAATTCCTTACAAGGAACAAAATTGAAACCCTTCTAGTGCCTGAATGACTAACAAATACGGTGCAAGAACCAAAAGAGATCTACAAGTCCAAGATAAGGACCTAAAAACTTG
Source organism: Posidonia australis (assembly GCA_024699735.1). Lineage (NCBI taxonomy): Eukaryota > Viridiplantae > Streptophyta > Magnoliopsida > Alismatales > Posidoniaceae > Posidonia > Posidonia australis. The sequence goes on from JAMKQA010014291.1 coordinate 14,004, forward strand.
TGGGAGAACAAGATCGAACACTTGGATACGAAACTATCTCATCTAGACATTAGAAAAACGAGAGCTAATCATTCAAAAAGTCTGATAGAGCAGGCACTACAACATCTAGTTGTTTCCAAAACATCAATGACAATGCCTTACATTGCAATCTGAGGAGCTAGTGGTACCCAATACTCTGCACATAATTATAATAGATGTGAATAAAAAAACTGGCTTTGGAAATTTCTGAGTTTGGAAATCTTCACCTCGAAAGCATCTTTTGAGCCTTAAAGGAAACTAACAAAAATCCAGTTTAAAGATTAGGAAAACACCAAAAAATCAACTAACGAGTCCTGTTAAAAGCCACATCAAAGTCGTACTTGAAAACCAGGACAAGTCCGACGAACGGGAGAGCCAGGGAAAAACATCTGAAAACACCAATTACAGCTTAATGCAACACAAACCCCTCAATCATGACATCAAACAAAATTTGCTTTTTGATCACTACTCGTATGCTACCACGTCTAAGCAGAACGGCTCTATCTATGGAAACGGGAGAAGAAATCCAGCTAACACAAAATGTGATTTTGTGGACACCCCATAAGACCACTAAAGAATCATTCCCTAGTGGAAACCACCAGAACTCAATCCTGCTCCTGCCAAACCCAATCCAACTCCCTTTCACTTCACCTGATACTCTGTCAAAAAAATTCCCTCAAAATTAAAATTTTCGAAATCAATAAACCCATGTTAGAACTCCTAGACAATGACAGTAAAAACCAACAAAACAAAAACAATCACAACTATCAAATCCTACTCAAAGGAGGTAGGAGATGGATGAGGAAGAAAACGAAGGTGGGATACAACATCCAAAAGGGCACCTTCTATTCCGTCCTGTTTCTATAATATTAATAGCACCACAAGGCGTGGTGGGGTGAAAGACAAGCACTAAATACCCCACCTGCCAACAAATGGACAATAAAGATGTTGAATGTTTTCACCCACCAATCACAGAGTTGCTGCTAGGCTGAGAGACGCTTTGCCTGATGGGCCCCGCCTGAACTCTGAAGTATCAATAGCCTCTTGTTACACCCAAAATGATGGGTATGGACCTATAACATGACCTTTCCGATCTCTAAGACAACTGAATCAGCCAAAATAGATATAATGATGGCTACAAACTAAGCATGCACATCTGGTAAAAGCTTAAAAGCTTATAGGTGGAGATTCCCTGAGTTACGATCTGCATTTAAGGAATAAAATACTGTTGATTTCTGTGAAGGTAAACCAAATTCATCAGGAGAAAAAGGTCTCAGCTGGCTGATTTCAACCACCACCATGTGATCCAAAAGCAAGATTGTGATTTCGGCGCATTGTTTTTATTATTTTCTGATTATAGTATAGTAAAATAGATGGATGAGGAGGAGGTGGAGTATTGTTTGGGTTACATTTTGGGAATAGTTAATGTACTATTCAGCTCATGTTGCTTGATTCACGCTGCAATTACACCACACCAAAAACTGTGGTCAACGCAAAAAGTTTGTTAAAAAACACAGATTCTATAGAAACTGTTGGAGGAAAAAAGCACCGCACCACTGGAGATCAGAGGGCCGGGTGAACTTGTCATTGTTCTCCGATCGAGCGTGACCCTACCGACTTTGTGAGCTGTGAAGCTTGGCTACGGTGGTTACTAAGGAATGCTTACAATCCTTTTCACGAAGTCTCGCACTCCTTTTTGGCTTCGATGTCTTCATGATAGATAAAAAGAGCAGGGGGCCATTAGAACTTATTTAGGTATCCCATTGGAAAGCTTTTTTGTTAACGGTAAGTTGTGATATATAAGTTTCTCGGATAAACATATCTAAGGGAAAAACAAAAGAGTACAATATTTAGTGTTTAATACAGTCATCGAAAATTCAAAAAATCATATCGACCAACACATGCTATCAGATAAAGTTGTAATGTCCCAAAAAGAAACGACTAACAGGAAGTTAATCATCGATCGGATGGTCATCCACTGGAGCAGAGCAGGGTTGAGATGAATCTGCATCCCTATAGGTAGGTAAGCCAGTGGTAGTAAGCTCGGCTTCGCGAGTTTGCTGGAAGGAAGTGATAGAGCAGAGGACGTCATCCTTATCAAAACCTGAAGTCATAACATCTATCCAGCCATGAATAAGAGAAGTAATTTCATTTATACACATATTAGAATCTTTACAAACCCTTCTAAAAATGCGGTTATTTCTTTCCTTCCAAATAGCCCACAGAATGACTTGAGACAGAGTATAGCATCCTTTAGTAGGTAGGGCAAGTTCGAGGGGAAGAGAATATGTAAATAGATCATCAATGGAAAACACAGCAGGGTAAAGAGATCCCTGAGTAAATGCACTCCAAATGGAAATAGAAAAAGGACAATGTATGAATAAATGAGTAATTGTTTCTTTATGTGTATTGCAAAAAACACAGTGTTCAGGACCAATCCAGCCCCTTTTACATAGATTTACCTTAGTCAAGATTTTGTCATAGAGCACCAGCCAAGAGAAGATTTTTTACTTTCAAAGGAGCCCAACTACACCAAATAGGGTCATGGTGCCGAAATCTAAGTCCACCATCAGTGATAATATTGTAACATGATTTCACTGAGAAAATATGATTTGAAAAGTTTCACTGTAAGATATCATCCTCAGAAAGTAGGCTAAGGTTAGACAAGATATCTGAAAGAAGATCAACCTGTTCCTGAATGTTTCTAGTATGTGTTAGAGAGTGAGGTGAGCAAATAATTTGCCAAAATCAACTCTAAAGGTTTCAACTGTCTTGGCAAGTGAAGTCTTTTTACTTTTAGCTAATAGGAAAAGGTTAGGAAGGAAGTATTTAAGTCTTGCCCCATTCCACCATTTACTTTTCCAGAATATAATGCTGCTACCATTCTGAACTTGAAGGCTGGTGTAGCAATTGACTAAATTGTGGCATACTTTCAATTGCTGCCATAAGGGTGAGGACCTACCTGAGGATGTATTGAGGAGAGCCCCAGGCCAGTTCCTAGCAAAGTATCTTGCTTTAAGGATTTCTTTCCACTTGAGAGAGCAAGTGTTGAAAAGTAATTGCCAAAGCAACTTAGATTTGAGAGCCAGGTTAAAGTTTTTAATATTTATAATTCCCCAACCATATTGATGCTTTGGTCTACAAAGTGTATCCCATTTGACCAATAGAGGAAGAGGAGGAATAGGATTTCCAAAGAAATTTGGATCTATATTTATCAATGGCTTTAACAACATTTATAGGGATGTGTAGCACAGATAAATAGTAAGTGGGTATGGCTGAGAGAACAGAATTAACCAGAGTTAATCTTCCTCCTAGAGACAATTGTTTTGCCTTCCATAAAGAGAGTTTTTTAGAGATTTTTTCAATGACTGGAGACCAGTCATTGTAGGTTGCCCTCCTAAAGTGTAGGGAAAGTCCTAGATATTTTATAGGCAAAAGAGAAGTGTTGCAACCCAAGATTTGGGAAGATTTAGTGATGAGTGGACTTGATACACCTATGCCAGTAAGGGAGGACTTATGGAAGTTAATTTTCAAATCAGAGTAATACTGAAAGCAACACAAAATCCTCTTAATATTGATTATATTATCCTCACATGCAAACAGAAATAAAATAGTGTCATCTATATACTAAATGTTCACTATATTAAGGTCACCATTAGGAAATTGGATGCCAGATATCAGCTTGGATTCCACAGCAAGAGAAAGAATTCTATTTAGAATGTGTGTGACAGTAATGAAAAGGAGAGGTGACAACGGGTCACCTTGCCTAAGACCATTAGAGGCAGGGAAAAAACCATTAGGGGAATTGTTAAGTAAGATGGAGAACCTGGCATGTGTAATGCACATTTTTATCCAATTAATCCATGTAGGTCCACAGCCTAAACCAGAAAGAGAATCCAATAAAAAATCCTAGTTAACATTATCAAAAGCTTTCTCAAAATCCAATTTCAGGAGATATCCAAGAATGCTAGCCACCTTCATGAAATGTAACGTTTCCTGAGCTACTAGGAAACAGTCCCCAATGTCTCCCTGGGATGAAGGCACATTGAGAGTTGTCAATGATATTGTCTAGGACAGGGGAAAGCCTGGAAGTCAAAGTTTTAGTAATAATTTTATATAAACTGTTCAACAAACTTATAGGCCTGAAATCTTTTATGCATTGTGCCCCTTTCAGCTTAGGGATTAGTGTGATAAAAGTTTTATTAATAGGTTGAAGAAAGTCTGTTTCTGTGGAAGAAAACAGATGATTAAAAACCTCCAAGATATCTTCTTTGAGAATGTCCCAGAATTGTTGGAAAAAGGAGATTGGAAAGCCATTAGGTCCTGGGGCCTTGTCTCCAGGTAGGAGCAACAAATTACTGTGAATTTCCTCCAAGGTGAATGTAGCTTCCAAGTCCAAGGGATTCTGAATTTTAGTTGGGATTAAGGTATCCCAATTCAATTCAGGACTAGCTCTTGTGGGTTTATTGAATTGTCTAGTGAAGTGGTCCTTTAATTCTTTGGAAATGGTGGAAGGAGAGAAAGTAATGTTGTCCCTTATTTTCAGAGAGTGAATAGCATTGGTTCTTCTTCTGCTATTGACCATATTGTGAAAGAAAGTAGTGTTTAAATCCCTTTCTTTAAGCCATTGGATTCTTGACTTTTGCTTCCAATATTCTTCTTGTTCTTGGAGCAAGGAGAAATGTTCTGACTGAAGGTTTCCTCTCTCAGACAGAATAGTTGCAGTTAACAGTTGGGATTCAGCTAATGAGTCTATATGGACAATTCGGGATTCAATGGAAAGTAGACTGCTACATCTAACCATTCTTACCAGCCTAATCCAACCAATAATTTGTTTCTTAAGCTGTTTGAGCCTATATGCAAATTTAGTTACAAGAGAGGAAGAGGTACATATGTTAAGGGAACTGTACCAAGAGGATTCAATGAAAGAGTTGAACCTCTCAAAGAGAAGCTAGGATTTGTAAAATTTAAATGAGATAGGCCCCCAGTCTAGAGAAGTGGTATTAAGAGAGATAGGTATATGATCAGAAACTACCCTGGTTAGGCCCAGACAAAAAGAGTTGGGAAAAGAATTTGTCCAATCCATAGAAACAAAGAATCTGTTCAACACTACTAGAATTTCTAGATTTAGTGAGGACATCTTGCGAGGACGTAGCGAGGACATGTCCTCGCATAATCATAGTTAGGATTTAGCGAGGACATGTCCTCACAATATCCTCGCTAAACAACTTTAAAATTTTCATGCAAGGTCTTATTCCCTCTCTTCCTCGATTCCTTTCCCACTCAGCCCAAATCTCCACGGCTTCCCCCTAAATTGACGAAACCCAAACCCTTACTCTCTTCTTTTTCTTACCCTCATCCTCCAAATCCACCACTCAAACCCTTCCTCTCTTCATTGTCTTCTTCTTCTTCTTCCTCAAATCCCAATCTTCTTTGCCCTTAACTCCTCCTCTACTCCTCCCATGGCAGTCTTGCCCAAGCTATGGTAGTCATCCTTCGCTCTACGACCACCAACACTGACAGCAGCAACCCCTTTCTAGGGCTCCTTGTCAGGCAAGCCTTCTCCTGCAGAAGCAACTCAAGGGTACAAACAACACTGCTGCCATGCTCCGCCCTTGAATTCTATGGTTTCTTCTTCTTTCATTTTGTTTCTATGTTTGCTAGATTTTAGAAATTGATGGTTGTGTCTTTGATTCAGATCTAATGAAGAGCCCTGTGGACGGTTTCTCGGCAGGGCTTGTTGATGATAACAACATATTCGAGTGAAGCGTCATCGTCATCGGCCCGCCCGATACTCTCTAGTGAGTGTGATTGTCGTGTGTTTTTTTTTTGTTCTACAGGTCCTGCTCTGTTTGCATCTGATGGGTCATCCTCTTTGCCATGGTGCCCCTCCACCACTCACTTTCCTGCCCTGTTAAACAAGTGCTCAATGATTGTGATAAAGAAAACCCATGTCACCATGTCATTTGCACTTAATTCCAGCAAAAAAATTGACCCACTTGGTCAATGGTGTTCTTGTGATCCTTTGTCATAGCAGAGGCATGCATCCAAGCCCAAGTTTACCACCACCACTCTACTCTATTTTTTCTCTTTTTTTCCCCTTCCTGTTGTCCCTTTTTCTAGCATGTACATGCTACATAGTGCAACTCATGTGAAGAAAGGCAGACGATCTCCTTTTTTCTCTAGAAGAAGATGGAGAAGCACACCAACCAAGGTGGAGGACAAGAACAACAGGAGCAACCCAAGGATCTGATGAACTTGAAGAGAAGCTCTTCAGAATGGGATCTCGAAGCCTTCTTAAGGAATGATCTAGAATTTGTTAATGCCAACTATGGGCTTATGGCCAGTAGGGTTAGTATTGCATGATTCTTTATGATCCTTCCAAATTTATGATTTGTGTTTTATGTATTTTAACAAATTCAGATGTTTACATCACCATTCGGATTCTTCTGTTTTTGGAGGATAGAACCCAATTCAGAGCCATATGGGCGACGGATTGGTGGCAGCAAGAGGTGCTCTCTGGTCTGAAAATCTAACCCCCAAGAACTCCAGCATATCTGCAACAATCGAGTCACAGTCATCAATATGCGGTATCAAATTTCACATCCCAGTCCCACTGTCTAAATTCTTGAATTCATGTAGTAGTGGAAATTACACTCTATTCTACGTACAGATCAACTTAACACAGATAGTTTTGATGAGAGTACCAGTACTAAGTACTAACTTGTCTTTGAGTTTACAATTCCTGAACATGAATAAATTAGTTTGATGTTGTCTCCTTTTTCCCTTTAGCTGGAAGTCCAACTTCAGCTCTCAAGCCTAAGGTTAGAGATGTTCAAGTACCGGGAGGAACTAGTGGTTCTGAGCAATCAGACGATGAATCCTTTGATATAGAAGATGGATCATGTGATCAAAGCACGGATGTCAGTGATCTGAAATGCATGAGAAGGTAAGATCGATCACTGATTTGAAATATTTGTCAGAACAAATAAAAAACCATTCAATTCTTTCTTCTAATAAATTAGTTTGCATTTGATCATACAGAACCAATCCATCAATTTTGTTTGTGTCACACCTTATTAAACTCAGTTTGATAGCAATTCATGTTGTACAATTACTTTAGGAAAGCTTATTGGAAGAGAAGCAGAACTTTCTAGTAATACTCCAGATATTGCAGAGCCAATCATGGATTTTCTGGCCAATTTTCAGGATGTAAACTTTCAGCATGTGTCGCATTGAGAAGATTACTTCTTTCTTTTTGGTTTCATTGAATTCCAATTTGTATAGTGCACTTGTCACTAATGATTTCCCTGGTTAATGATGAGTTCCATTGCAGCGATGAGGGTTATTTCAATGGCATTATGAGTTTTCCAGCTAATTATCCAAATAGTCCTCCTTTAGTTAGGTTTATATCAGAGATGTGGCATCCAAATGGTGTGTTTTATATGAAGAATATTCTGCTTTTGTAAGCTTTACTTGGGTTTCCTTTAGTTCAGCATTCACAGTTTTTTCCTATTGTTTTTGTTCTAATTACCAGTTTACCTTGATGGGAGAGTTTGCATATCGATTCTTCATGCATTGGGTGATGAGCCAAATGGCTATGAGCTTGCAAGTGAGCACTGGACTCCCGTGCACACGGTACGATCACGTGATAGTTTTGAATATCAATTACCTGTTTACTCACTACAAGCAATATTTTAAGCTTTGATTAACCTTGCAGAAAGGAATGGATGTCAAATAAAGAATCTATTGTTTCTATTCGATTGAGAACATGTAATTTCCGTATAAAGCATGCAATCAATGACTGTACAATCCGACAGGTTAACTTCTCAATTACCTGCAAATACAAGTTCTTTCCCAAAGAGGCCTAAATTGTCTGTTTATTTTAATTTAGTATACACCCTTTGCTTGTTGTGTTGTTCGATTTTAAAGATATTCCAAATTCTTCTTTCATCTAATGTATGAGCCCCTCTATAATGTCTAGCATGTGTTCTTTATATCAATTCTATTTCATTTTACTAAAACACTATTAACAACTTCGCTCCATCTTGTGAGAAGTATAGATTCAATTTACCTGATGAAAAATATTGAATTAGAGAAAATCTTAGGTTGGTGTACTGTGTACATGATGTGGCCTACCACTTGACCTGTTTTGATTTATCTTTAGGAAGACCCTCACTTTTAAGATATAGTTTTGGTGGAATTTGGGCATAAGAATTCATGACTTCTGTTTGTTTTCTGTTTGATATTATTATTATTTTTTGTTATAATATGTAAGCGAGACAATCTTCTATTGATTATTTTCATTT
>JAMKQA010014292.1:0-32060 GCA_024699735.1 Posidonia australis
CTTGGTGCGCCTACCCACCTCACAAAACTCTGGACTTTGGCTTGCTAATGGGTTTGGGGCTCGGTTTAAAGGCTGATCGCATCCAAAGCAACATAGGGACACTCATTCCTGGGTCACCTCAAAATCGGGGTGTCTACAGTTTGCCTTGCTTGTGATTGTTTGCTTACTTGGAGTGCCTTTTGTACTTTCTTTCACACATTTGCTTTGTCACTGCACACACATGTTATATATCCTGCCTTTTGATGTGATGGATGTTTTCTTTTCACAATCATGATGCCATGACACTTGCACATGCCATGATCAAGCCTTTTTTTTGTTGTTTGCTTGCTTTCTTGCCTTACTTGTGTGTTTTCTTCCCCTTTCGCACTTGACATGCCTAGGAGAGTAGAGACATATTTGTTTCCCCCTTCTGGTTAAAATAAAACACACAAACTCAGAGAACAATTAATAAGGCAAAACTAGAGACCAATTTGAACTCCCCTGGTTAATAAAATGCAAGTAAAAGACACAAAGCATACATGCATGATTCATTCATATAGGTGCATGCATTCTTCTCCCCTGAGTCCACCTACAGTTTGCAAAGGACAATTCTAGTAACCCGTTCTATGGCTTTGGCGTGGGACGTGTTGCTTGTTTGTCCCCCTTGTCTGGGGTCGTGTCGGTGCTAGTAGAGGGTACAACTCCATGCTATTGTAGGAGACAAGAACACCAACGCACCACCCATTCACTACCTATGCTTTGGCCAGGATTTAGAGCGAGGACTTTTACTTTCTAGCCTGAGTCAAAGACCTATTTACCCATGTGTGATCCCGGAGTAGACGACCATCTAGGAAATACTTAGTTGGTGAGAGAGCACATAGTAGTTGCATCCATATGCATGTGCATTCACGCCACCATAATAACATTGCATTTATGTCTTGCTTTACTCACATCAGGTTTTCTTGATGTCTGTTTGTTTCTTACAGGATAGCGAGCGAGTTCCTCTGTTGGATCTCAAGCGTCCTTGTTTTCTCATTTCCCCTTTGGTGACAGATCTCGTCCATCATTTTTTGAGTTATTCGTCGCCGCCGACGATAGCTTGTCCTAGGACCCATCCTTGGCCTTACCGCCATAGTCCGATTCTCACATGCTCTCGTTCCACCATGGCCCAACGCCCCGGTGAGCCTTTGACTTCTGTTGCTCCTGAGGTGACTGCCTCTGTGGTCCCTCCTTTGACACTGATTTCTTCAGCCACTCCTCTCGACAGTCGTTTCCTGATAGTCGGGAATTCCCCGGGCGTCGGAAACTGGCAGGCTCACTCCACTGTAGAGCTGGTCATCGAGGCCGTCACTGTGACAGCCACACACATTCCGGAGACCCAACCCTTGTCTTATCCTCTAGTTGGACCTACTACTTTTAGCGCCCAGCCTCTTGCGGCGATGTCTTTGTTAGGATCTCTCTCTGCTAGACAGTCTGGAATCCCGCCTCCACTTGGATCCTCTATGCCTTTTGTTGTAGTTTCTGGTACTATTACCGACGGGTCTCATGCCCTCCCTGACCAGCAGCTTCTTGAGCTTTTTCAAAAGCTACAGGGCATGGGTTTCTGCATCCTTCCAGCTTCTGTTGCTCCTCCGGTGGTACCAGAGGTCCCTGTGCTGTCGTCGCTTGCATATCATGCTACACCCATTGCACCATCTCTCTGGCCATCGCCTCAACTTTTTCCGACTTCTGTGGTGATGGGGCCGGTTCTGTCTGTAGCTTCCTCACAAGTCACCGCACAGCATTTCTCCTACGCACCTGGTGGCTGGCCTTTGGGTTCGGCAGGGGAACAACACCCTCATGTCTCATTCCCTGGATCCGTAATGGGACAGCAGCTGTACCCCACTCACACTGCACCTCATGTAGCACATCATGCATCTCCCCCTTCCTTCCTGCATCAGAACCAGGTTTCTACATAACCCCCACAACACTTTACACCAACACACGGGTACACCAACCATCGTGCACTGACACCAGCAGACGCGATGGTGGATCCGAAGGAGAACCTTGGTATGACCTATGTAGTGTACGCAGGACCCACCCTAGCTGCATCACCCTCGTCAGCCACTCCAGATGCCCTCCATGCAAGGGTGGGCGATCTAGAGAAAGCACTTCGACAAGTGCAAGGAGGAGACTGCCACACTTACCAATTCCGGGACCTCTGCTATTTTCCAGAGGCTACTCTCCCACCGAACTTCCAAGTCCTAGATTTCAAAAAGCACAATGGTAAGGGCTGCCCTATCTCGCATCAAGGGCGTACTACGGAGATCTCGCACAGCTCCAAGCTAACGAGAGGTTACTGATCCATCTTTTCCAGAAAAGTCTAACCGGTCTCGCACTGAAATGGTTTACCGCTCTAGATATGGCCCGCATAAAGACTTGGAACGACCTTAGTCAGGCGTTCTTGGAACAGTGCTCCTTTAACTTTGATTTGGTCCCTTAGCGTGAGGACCTTGTCGCCACCAAGTAGAAGCCCCACGAATCATTTGGAGAGTATGTTGGGCGTTGGCGCGCTCTTGCTTCACAAGTTATGGATAAACCCTCTGATGAGGAATCAATTGAGATGGTTATCCAGGGAGCGCAGCCAGCCATTGGGGCTCTGCTTAGCATACAACCCATCACCACTTTCACATCACTAATTCGTGCAGGCACTCACGTCGAAAGTTCGCTGCGTAGTGGCAGCTTCCCTGTGCTCACAACATTTGCCAAACAAACCGCATCCCCTTCTTCCGTCCCAGGGACAAGTGGTAGCAACACAGGCTTTGGTGCAAATGGTAACGCCAATAAGAGGAGGGATCCCCCCCAGAACGCCGTTGCATACGTTGGACATCCTGCGGCATCTGTCGACACGGGACGCCCATCTCAGCAGCACTATGTTTATGCACCCACGCACAGAGCACCATGCACCTCTCACATTACCACTGTCGCCGAGCCAGTGTATCCCGTCGCACCGGCAAGGCCAGTACCGTACCAAGGTCAGGCACTATCGCGCCGCTTCACACCCCTGGTTGAACCCTTGAGAGTCGTCCTCCCAAAGGTACAATCACTCCTGAAGTTCCTGGAAGTCCACCCACCACCACATCCACTGCCAGGGTGGTACAAGGTAGACTTATTCTACAACTTCCATCGCTCCGCGGGGCACGCGACGGATAGTTGCTTCGCACTTCGGCATGCTATTCAACACATGATCGACAATAATGTCATTGTCATTCACACTCAACAGATGGAATCAACACTAGCACGAACACAAGCATCTACATCTGTCCTTGATCCCCCTAGCATTGTTAGACAGCCTCACCCTGAGCATGACCGTTCAAATGCTCCAGGGACCTCTGGGATCCATGCTCTCTTTCTCACCCCATCCAATGTTCCCACATTGGACCCATCGGATTTGATTCATGATTTGTCCAACCCGTTTCCACAATCTTTGTATCACTCTTTTCTTGAAGGTTCAAGCTCCACGGTGAATATGATCCAACTCACTACTAGACCAGAATATCCAACAACCCCGTTAGCACACCCATCATCACCTAGTGCTCCAACAATCCTACTAGCACACTCACCCCTACCAACCACATCAGTGACCCTACTAGCACAACCCCCTCCATCTATGGCACCAGTCACCCTGCTATCCATCCCCCACATAGTCTCTGCAACCTATATCCCTACCAGTTTTACCGGATGCAGGCCTACCCTTTATTCGGCCAGAGCAAGTCACTAGGGCACCTATGGTCGTTAATTTGACTCAGAATACCCATCGCATGCCCTATAACTATGCCACGGAGATGTGTGGCGAGATCACGCATTCAGGGTGAGTATACAGGGTCCCACCTCTTGAGCCTAAGCAAACCCAGCCTATTGTAGATCCACCACAGCTAGAAAGCCATCTAGTGAAGCCTACCACTGAGGAAGCCTTGACAAAGTCCTCTTCCACCACAGCTACGCCTGTAGCCGACATCACTGCTCAACTTAAAAAAGTAAAGGCTGATATTTCCAATTGAGACTTGATTCACACTTCGACCGAGCACCGAGAGGCTTTCCTCCGAGTCTTCTAGGCCACCCATGTAGCTCCCACTATAAAACCTACAGCCCTCGAGACAATGGTAGGTATGATTGCCACACCCTAGGTTATCTCCTTCATGTCCCAAGAATTACCGCCAGCGGGGATTAATCACAACCAGCCATTGTTCGTAACCGTTTAGTTTGAGAACTTCTGCATTCCCCTTACTCTGGTCGATAATGGTGCATGCGTAAACGTTTGCCCCTTGCGTACAACAAGTAAGCTCGGATTCAAAGCCGAGGATATTGTGCCAGTGGTAAAAGGGATGACGTCGTTCGACAACATGCACCACGATGCGTTAGGCCTGTTGGTAATCCCTCTTGTCATCGGTCCGGCTGAGTTTGATGTGGAATTCTACGTCGTGGATCTTGAACCTTCGTTTAATCTTCTGCTTGGGCGCCCTTGGCTCCACAAGCATCAGGTCATCCCGTCGACTCTCCATCGAATGATAAAGTTCAGCTGGGGCGATAATATCGTTACCATCATGGCTGAAAATTTGAGAAGGAGAAGATTGATGTAGTGTCAACCTTGTCCCATCAGACTGTCTCCGTTGACTCCAAGCCCTCAGATTTTCTATTCAGGGTTAATCGGTTTGAGCCAGTTAATTTCATTCCCAAATTTGAACGTGGCAGCTACCCACCTGTCCGTAGTAGCCCCTCCACGATGGTCGAGTATTTATGTCGTCGTTCGGGATATGAGAAGGGGACACCTCTCGGGAAGTACGATCAGGGGATCGCGGAGCCTGTTGTCACTGAGGAGCAAAGAGGTCGAATAGGACTTGGTTATGAATAGCTGTGTCAAGAAGAAAGTTCTCGAAACTGACGGAAATCAAAGCCGAACCACTCTCTCGCTTGCATTAACTTTGTTAGTGCAGGCATTCTTAGTCCTGGGCAAAGTTTAGACTCGATGGAACTAAAGTGAGACATCTCGTCAAATGCAGTCGAATGCATAAGCATCGAGGACTACTTCTCCGAAGAAGACCCAGACATTGAAGTATCAGTTCTAGCCACGACAGTTTCAACTCCCACAGTAGCTTCAGTTCCAGCCACCGTGGTTTCAGTTCCCACCACGGTTTCAGTTCCCACAACAGTTTCAGTTCCCACTGCAACTCCAGTTCGAACCACAGTTCCAACTCTAGTCACCACAGTGTCAGATCCAACAGTATCAGTTCCTACCACAGTCATGATGCCAGATGTGACAGTTCCAGTTTCAACCATAACCACAGCTCCAGTCACTGTATCAATAGTAGTTCCAGCTTCTGCATCAGTTCCCTCCACGACCTCCGTCGCAATAGTGATCCCAGAGGCAAGTAGTGAAGCCTCTGTTGGACATCATCTGACAGATCCTCTTTCCCAGCACAGTCTGACGCAAGTAATGCCCGCCCAGATCCAATTGTTGGGGTGGAGCGCCGATCCCTGCGTAGTACCCTCGACATCCACTTGTGATGGCCTAGAGGACGCATATTATGTGGATCTCGCATTAGACGAGGATGAGAGAGCAATTGTGGAGGCACAGATGGACGAGGTGCTCCAAAGCATGGAAGTCGTATTTCAAGAGCAGCTCGTTGTTTTGGCAGAGGATACCCTAGAGGAAGTGAGGCGCCGGAAAGGCAAAGTAGCAATGGTCGAAGTAGCCCCTCCCTCTCCACAACAAACCTAGGACCATTCTACAATCATGGTTCTAAAAGAAGGCGAAGAGACAGTTTACACTAGACCAGACGAGTTAATCACTTAGCAGTCGGGTGGCGGGTCTAGATGGTACCAGCAACCCAAGCCCCACCTTACGTAAGGAGGGGGCCAAAAAAAAAAACCCTGAGCTGAGCTTAGGGAAGAACATAGGTGGCGTTACTCTAATCAGTCAGTATCAGGACAGCCACCAATTAGCAGTACCCCTTGTAAATAGCAAACAAAATCCAAAAAAATTAGAAAATCCAGAAAACCAAAAAAGATTAGAAAAACCTAAAAAATGAGCAATAAGTGAAGAAGCAGCATCAGAGAGTCAAGAAACATTTGACTCGAGAGAGGATACAGAACAAGGTGACACAGAGATTGCTTGCCGCCAATGCAAGAATACGAGAGTCAATGTAACTCTCTTTCGGCGTCAAGAGGGCCAAACATCAAAGCAGATTTGCACCTTCGATATAGTGGATCCTACCTTCCAAAAGGAGATGTTGTCCGAACTCGTGGCCTATGAAGAGGGGGATGACAATGGTGTACCCAGGGATGAAGACGCGCTAGCGGAATTCTAGCACCATGATAATGACCCAGAAGGCCCGAATCTCCATGTAGAGGAGGAGACCGAGCTTGTAAACATCTGGACCGTTGACGATGTTAAAGAATTGCGCATCAGTGCAAAGCTCACCCTGCAGTTAAGGGAAGAATTCATCACCTTCCTCAAAGAATACATAGATGTCTTTGCCTGGACTTACAGTGACATGGTCGGTCTAGATGTAGAGGTAGCAGTACATAATTTGCTTTTGAAGCCAGATGTCAGACCTGTCAAGCAAAAGCTTAGAAGATGGCGATCCTAGTGGCTGCTTAAACTTAAGGAAGAAATTATGAAGCAGCATAAGGTAGACTTCCTTAAAGTTGTATTGTATCCAGAATGGCTTGCAAGCGTCGTCCCAGTCTCAAAGAAGGATGGACGGGTTCACATGTGCATTGATTACAGGGATCTCAACCGGGCAAGCTCGAAGGACGACTTCCCCCTACCTTACATTGACTTCCTTGTAGGCAACACAGCCGATCATAAAATGCTATCATTTATGGATGGATTCTCAGGCTACAAACAGATCAAGATGGCAGAAGAAGATATGGAGAAGACATCATTCATCACCCTATGGGGAATCTTCTGCTACAAGGTAATGCCATTTGGGCTCAAGAATGCAGGCACTACATATCAGAGAGCTATGATGGTGCTATTCCACGATCATAGGCACCAAAAGGTCGAAGTCTATGTTGATGATATGATAGCTAAATCCAAAGAGCCCGAGGATCATTTAGCCTGCCTAAGAAGCTGTTCGATCGTCTGCGCAAGTACAAGATCCGCCTTAACACCAGTAAATGTGCCTTCGGGGTTTCATCTGGCAAGCTCCTTGGCCATATCATTAGCCTAAGGGAAATCGAGGTCGATCTAGATAAGGCCTAGGCCATAATTGACATGCCTCCCCCAACTACGGAGAAAGAAGTCAGAGGACTGTTGGGTCGCTTGCAATATATCAGCCGGTTCATAGCACAGCTCACACCAATCTGCCAGTCGATCTTTAAGCTCATGAGAAAGAATGCACAGATCGGTTGGAACGAGGAATGTCAAGCAAACTTTGACAAGATCAAGCAGTTGTTAGCCAAACCTCCAGTTTTTGTTCCACCAGAGTCAGGGAGACCCCTACTCCTTTATCTATCTATAACCCAGCATTCCGTGGGAGCAGTATTGGGTCAGCATGATGATTCTGGTCACAAGGAAAGGGCGATATATTATCTGAGTAAGAAGTTTAATGATTGCGAGGCCAGATACACTACTATAGAGAAGGTCTACTTATCTCAAGTTTGGGCAGCTCAACGCCTAAGACATTATATGATGGCATACCCAGTTCTTCTTCTTTGTCGCCATGACCCTACGAAGTATTTGCTCCAGAAGCCGGCGCTTGTAGGATGGTGTGTCAAGTGGCAGGTGTTGTTGTCCTTGCTCCAGAAGCCGACGCTTGTAGGATGGTGTGTCAAGTGGCAGGTGTTGTTGTCCCAATATGACATCACCTTCGTCACACAAAAATCCATAAAGGGAGAAGCAGTGGCAGACCATTTGGCCGAGCTACCTATACCAGAGTACCAACCTTTAAGGACCTAGTTTCCGGATGAGGATGTGTTGTTTGCTGAGAATGATGATGAAGAATCGGAGATGACCGAGGAGAAGGATCAATGGCACTTGTACTTTGATGGCGCAGTTAACAAGAGAGGAATGGGCATTAGCGCTGTATTGGTAGCCCCCCAAGGCCAAATTACTCCTTATGCAAGGAAATTAAATTTCAAATGCACAAACAACGAAGCTGAATATGAGGCGTGGATATTGGGACTTTAGATGGCCTTGAAGCATGGTGTTCGCAAGTTACTTGTGCGTGGTGATGCCATGCTGGTTATTGCACAGGTCAACGGCGATTGGAAGACCAAAGATCAAAAGCTCATCCAATACTATGCCCATCTTATGAAGCTTGTGGCATAATTCCAGGAGGTTCATTTTTCCTTCATGAATAGGGCAAAGAATGCCTACGCGGATGCTTTGGCAACCTTAGCATCTTGGCTCTCGGTACCAGAAGACCGTGTAGTAGATGTGTCAGTTACATGTATGGATCAACCAGCACACTGCATGTGCATAAAAGAAGCAGACCCACAGGAAGAGCTCCCGTGGTACCATGACATTAAGGTTCTTCTGGAAACCGAGAAACTCCCTCCTTAGGTGTCAGCAACAGAAGCAAGGACACTGAAGCGCTTGGCATCACTGTTTGCCAAAGCTAGAGGCTCTAAGAGGTCTAGGGATGATGTAGAGTCTTGATATCAGTGTCGTATTATTTGTTGAATAGTAGAATCACTACATTGTATTTGATTACTATAGTTGGATCATTGAAACACTTGTATCAGTTTAATTGGATGCTTATGGTTGAATTGAAGCTGGAATTGTCATGACTGTAACATGTGCTTGGCTGGTCCAAACTTCCGCCTTCTTCTTCCTGTCAATTTGGCATTGGGGTGTACCCAGCAAATAACCGAGAATATTCTTTCGATTTTGGCACCATAGTCTGGACGAACGAAGCCATCATAGGCTTTTGTACCAGGTAGGAGGGATCTCAGTATCCCATCCCAGATTCTATCCAGACGGACGAATCTCGGTGCCACCCCTTGCCTTCGAATTCCAACCCAGACCGGTGGATTCAAGGCACCCCCTTTCCATCTTCTTTTAGACTACCGGACGGAGTCTAGATGGTCCCATCCTAGGTTCGATCCGGATAGACGAATCTCGGTGCCACCCCTTGCCTTCGAATTCCGACCCTAACCGGTGGATTCAAGGCCCTTTTCCATCTTCTTCTAGACTACCGAACGGAGTCTAGATGGTCCCACCCCAGATTCTATCTGGACGGACGAATCTCGGTGCCACCCCCTCGCCTTCGAATTCTGACCCTGACTGACAGATTCAAGGCATCCCTTTCCATCTTCTTCTAGACTACCAGACGGAGTGTAGATGGTTCCATCCCAGGTTCGATCCGGAAAGACGAATCTTGGTGCCACTCCCTCGCCTTTGAATTCTGACACTGACTGGTAGATTCATGGCACCCCTTTCCATCTTATTCTAGACTACTGGACGGAGTCTAGATGGTCCCATCCCAGGTATGATCCGGACGGACGAATCTCGGTGCCACCCCCTAGCCTTTGAATTCCGACCTTGACTGGAAGATTCAAGGCAACCCTTTCCATCTTCTTCTAGACTATTGGACGGAGTCTAGATGGTCCCATCCCAGGATCGATCCGGACGGAAGAATCTCGGTGCCACCCCTTGCCTTTGAATTCCGACCCTGATCGGTGGATTCAAGGCCCCTTTTCCATCTTCTTCTAGACTACCAGACGGAGTCTAGATTGCCCCATCCCAAGTTCGATCTGGACGGACGAATCTCAGAGCCACCCCCTCACCTTCGAATTCCGACCCTGATTGGCAGATTCAAGGCACCCCTTTCCATCTTCTTCTAGACTACCGGACAGAGTCTAGATGGTCCCATCCCAAGTTTGATCCAGACGGACGAATCTTCGTGCCACCCCTTGCCTTCGATTCTCGACCCTGACTGGTGGATTCAAGGCCCTTTTCCATCTTCTTCTAGACTACCGGACGAAGTCTAGATGGTCCCATCCTAGGTTCGATCCAGACGGATGAATCTCGGTGCCACCCCTTGCCTTCGAATTCTGACCTTGACCGGTGGATTGAAGGCCCTTTTCCATCTTCTTCTAGACTACAGGATGGAGTCTAGATGGTCCCATCGTAGGTTCGATCCGGATGGATGAATCTCGGTGCCACCCCTTGCCTTCGAATTCTGACCCTGACCGGTGGATTCAAGGCCCTTCTCCATCTTATTCTAGACTACTGGACGGAGCCTAGATGGTCCCATCCCAGGTTCAATCCAGACGGACGAATCTCGGTGCCACCCCATCGCCTTTGAATTCCGACCCTGACCGGCGGATTCAAGGCCCCCTTTTCCATCTTCTTCTAGACTACTGGACAGAGTCTAGATGGTACCATCCCAAGTTCGATCCGGACGGACGAAACTCAGTGCCACCCCTTGCCTTCGAATTCCGACCCTGATTGGTGGATTCAAGGCCCTTTTCCATCTACTTCTAGACTACCGGACGGAGTCTAGATGGTCCCATCCCAGATTCTATTCGAACGGACGAATCTCGGTGCCACCCCCTCGCCTTCGAATTCCGACCCTGACTGGCAGATTAAGGCACCCCTTTCCATCTTCTTCTAGACTACCGGATGGAGTCTAGATGGTCCCATCCTAGGTTCGATCCAAATGGATGAATCTCGGTGCCACCCCTTGCCTTCAAATTCTGACCCTGACAGGTGGATTCAAGGCCCTTTCCATCTTCTTCTAGACTACCGGACGGAGTCTAGATGGTCCCATCCTAGGTTCAATCTGGACGAGCGAATCTCCGTGCCACCCACTCGCCTTCGAATTCCGACCCTGACCGGCAGATTCAAGGCCCCTTTTTCCATCTTCTTTTAGACTACTGGACAGAGTCTAGATGATCCCATCCCAGGTTCGATCCAGACAGACGAATCTCAGTGCTACCCCCTCACCTTCGAATTCCGACCCTAACTGGCAGATTCAAGGAACCCGTTTTCGTCTTCTTCTAGACTACCGGACGGAGTCTAGATGGTCCCATCCCAGGTTCAATCTGGACGGAAGAATCTCTCTGCCACCCACTCGCCTTCGAATTTCGACCCTGACCGGTAGATTCAAGGCCTCTTTTTCCATCTTCTTCTAGACTACCGGACGGAGTCTAGATGGTTCCATCCTAGGTTCGATCCGGACTGACGAATATCTGTGCCACCCCTTGCCTTCGAATTCCGACGCTGACCGATGGATTCAAGGCACCCCTTTTCCATCTTCTTCTAGACTATCGGACGTAGTCTAGATGGTCCCATCCCAGGTTCAATCCGGACGGACGAATCTCAGTGCCACCCCTTTTGTTTTTGAGTCCTACTTTAACAGATGGAATCAAAGCAATCTATCTTCCTCTTTCCCATGGGTAGATAACCCAAACTATCTTGTTGGTAGGTTTGTCAACTTATCACACCTTATCCCTCAGTTTGCAAGTAATATAGTCTTTCCTATTGCTCTTTTCCTCAAGCTCGCACCCCCAAACCGTCCAGTTGACAGCCATCATCCGTCTTTCTTTGGCCGGCAAGTCTGATTTCTTGCCTTGCATTCTTTTGCTTAGTTAGTTGTGGGCTGGACTGGTGGTGGTCTGGAGCGGGCTGATACCCCGAACAATCCGGTTGACGATCGTCATCTCGTCTGGAGTGGGCTGATACCCCGAACTATCTAGTTGAAGACTATCATTTCGTCTGGAGTGGTTGATACCCTGAACTATCCGTTTGACGACCGTCATTTCGTCTAGAGCGAGCTGATACCCCAAACTATCCGGTTGACGACCATCATCTGGTCTGGAGTAGGCTGATACCCTGAACTATCCAATTGACGACCGTCATCTCTTCTAGAGCGGGCTGATACCCCCCCAAACTATCTGGTTGACATCCGTCATCAGTCTTTCTTCAGTCGGTGCGTCTGATGTCTTGCCGTGCATACTTTCAGGTCGAAAGGTCTATCATTTGCTAGGTTCCTTTGTCGTGCGACGAGCAAAGCAGTCTTGGTATCCCTTGGTACGAGTCTGAAAATGCCTCACGCTCCCCTGCGTGAGCTAACAGGTTACCTGCTTGTCACCAGCATCATCCTTTGCATCAGCATCACCTTCATGCATTATCCAGACATCAGGGTCAACCCTTTGCATCAGCATCATGCATGGCCCCGAATCATGACTTTCGGTGCATCCACTGAATAAGTGATTCACGGCCTTACAGTAAATACTACTGTCCCGCGGACTCAAGTGGGGTGTCTTGTCAACCCTGAGCATCAGTCTCGGTTCCATCCATCCCTTGACCTCGCTCAAGGAGGGGCATCTGTAGACACCCCGATTTTGCAGTCACTTGATAGCAGACTCCTCTAGAAGATGCTCTGGTTGCAATCATCACTCCTAAACCCTAACTCCATAGAACCCTAAGCCCACTTAGGCCCACACAAGCCCATTAAGCCCACACAAGTCCACTAGGCCTACACTAGGCCTACACAAGCCCGCTAGACCAACTCAAGCTCACTAGGCCCACAAAAACTCACTAGGCCCACATAAGCCCACTCTAAATTAATCCAAGCAAAAACCACTAGATTAAAACCAAAATAAACAAAATTCACCTAAATCCACATAAAACCTTAATTAATTAAGTAAAATCTCTAATTAAAACAAAAAATAAACAAAATTCACCTAAATCCACTTAAAATTCTAATTAATTAATTTAAACCCTAATTAAAAGCCAAATTAACAAAATTCACCTAAAACATTTAAAACCCTAATTAATTAAGTAAAACCCTAATTAAAATCAAAATCAAGAAAAATCCACTTAAAAACATTTAAAATCCAAATTAATTATGTGAAAACCCTAATTAAAATCAAAATCAAGCAAAATCCTCATAAAAACATTTAAATCCAAATCAATCAAGTGAAAATGTTAATTAAAGTCAAAACCAAATAAAATCCATTTTTAAACCACTTTAATCCATTCAATTTAAAGGAAAACCTAAATTAAACTAAAAAAAACCCTTAATTAAAACCAAAAAACCCCTAAAATAATTAAATCCATAAAATCCTAATTTAAAACAAATTAATTAAATCATAAAACCCTAAAATGATTAAAAAACCTAAAAACCTTAAATTATTGATTAATCATAAAAGAAACTAACTAAAAATCTGTTAATTAAATTCAAAACTTTAAAACCTTAATTTAAAAAATCACTAAACTTCAAAATCACAAAATCAAAATTTAATTATAATCTCCAAAACAAATAACCAAAAACCTAAAATAAAACCAAAACCCTAAAACCAAAAAAAAAAAAAACCAAAAGCCCAAAAACCAAGCCCAACCCAAACCACATTTGATTAAAAACTTAGGAAACGAGAAAATAAATGAATAGTGCCTTCTTCTTCCTCGCACCATCACTCCTCCCACTCCCTCCTTCCCACGTTCTAGACAACTGCAATCAGCACCCACGATCCCCTCATGCCATCCATCCCCTTAAGAAGCATGAGAAACCACCCATAGGGGGAGATCTGGAAGGATCGGGACAGAGAGGAAGAAGAACAAAAAAATAGAGAGATCATCAGAGACAAGAAAACCTGAGAACACCTCGTTGAGAGCACTCAGACCACCTAATCCATTTTCCCCACCTTCAGAGTCCTTCTTTAAACTCGTTTGCAGCCCTAGAGATCCTTTGAACCACTGCAGCCAGAGTAGTCCGCTAGAGTGTCGGCGCCGTCGCCGTCGTCAGGAGACAACTGGAACTTCCATCCAGGTAATTCTCCTTTTTTGCTTAATTCTAGATCGATTGCATTAGCTCCGTGCAGCCCTTATGTAGCTTTCTAGGCCGCACATTACCAAAAACCATCGCTCTGTGCCTCCTCCCCTTGCCTCCGGTGGTGGGTTCACCACCACCGGCGTGGCCTCGGGTCTCCCAGGCTTTGGCAAGGCCCCATGAGCCTTCCCCCTCTCTTCCTCCTCCTCCTCTTTAGGGCCACGACACTCAAGGGAGGTTTCTTTGGCCTCTCGTGGTCAGGGGAAGTATCGCCGTTGACTCAGCAACCTCGCAGCTGCATTGCGCTGGTGATCGCCGCCGCGTAGCCGCTGGAAGCCTCCGGAGGTCTCCGTTGCTAGTGGCCACGCTTAGGGGCTCCGCCACATCACCACGAATCTTTCCGTGCAGACCCGACATCACTCCAACCACTGGAAGACCGCCATCGTCGCCGCTACACCCATCGCCGGAGTGCGAGGTGGGGAGTGCTCATCAAGCCACCCCAGCCTCCGGTGAACCCACAGGAACCCTCCGAGCACTTCCTCGAAGCTTCTCCAGCCCTTGGACTCCGTTCATCGCCGCTGTAACGCCGTCGCCGAGTCGCCGTCGTCGTCCCCACGCTGCTCGCTAGAGTTCAAGGTGGGGGAGGCCTCTCGGGCCTCCCCAACGTAGCCAAAAGCTACGGGGGAGCTCGTCGTGGCTCCCCCTTGCTTCCCTGACCACCGCCGATGCCTTCCCGCCGCTTGCTTCGAATAGAAGAAATTTAGGTTATTATTATTATTTTATTTTAAGACCTCTATATTGCATATATTTTATCGTGTACATGTACATTTGTTTATTATTTGTGTAAATATTGCATGTTTTCTCCTATTTAAATGTTAATTTTCTTTTTAGTCCCATATATTTTTATTTCTTCACAGTAAGACCTCTATATTCATGTTTACTTTGCAAATTAGTCCTGAAAATGTACTTAATGACCCTTGACTTTGCATATTTTAAAAAATTACATTGTGACTATTGCATAGTTTGCCCTATTAAAGTTTTAATTACATTTCAGTCCTATTCATGCATGTTTTATCACAGTTATACCACTGGGATCATGTTTTCTTTGCATTTAAGTCCTGAACTTTTGCATTTTGGCCCCTAGAGTTTTTGAAAAGAGATTCTTTGTACAATTTTCATTTTAAACCTTATAAATATCCATAATTACACCGAGAATGTAAAAAACTTGATTTTTATCACATTTTGGTCTTCAAATTTTGCAAATCAGTCCTTGAACTTAACCAATAATGTTTCTGAACAGGAAAATTTACATCTGAGTCTCTGAATTTTTTTTAAATCATTAATGAAAGTTTTTATTACATTTTTAAATCACATTTCTCACATGTTTCATATTAATTGATCACAAGTACATATAAAATTACCATTTGAATAAGGTTTCCATTAAAAAACCCTATTTTCAATGTAAATGAACATCTGATTACATATTTTTGTCCAATTTGCACACTATGTGGGAATTCTTCACAATAGACCCTAGGTTTTCATGAAATTACAAAAATATACTTTTTACTCATGTTACATCACATAGCCATATTTTCATTAAATTATACATCCTGGCATCCAAACAAACCTATTTAAACACTTTTTTGATCATAAACTTTTTCTTTCTGGGAATTTTGCAAATTAGACCCTAAGTTTTCAAGGAATTATCTGAATGTAATTCTTGCATCCCAGTGTCATGTTTTCCTTTGATCCATCACCTGTACACTAGGGAAGAAGTTTTTGAATGACTTTTTATCGAGAATTTCATCCTTTTTGTGAATTTTGCGTTTTAGTCCTTGTACTTATCCTTTATTGTTTTTTCAATGTTCTATTGCTTCATGACCTTTTCTTTTGCATGTTTTCTTCTTTCTTGACATTTTTTCATACATTTTAGGCATTCCTCAGACCATGCAGCGTCCCCATGCATGTATTCATCATATGTGACCACTAAAATGACCAAATTGCCCCTGTGTCATCAATTCATGCACATGTGTGTTTGTTATTGCACCATGTCATTCATAACCTTTGTCTACAGCATTCCTAAGTGAATTTTACCCATTTAGGTACATTTCCATGCATTTTTGCATAGTTTTGCTGTATTTGCACTTTAGTCCCTCTTTTTTGGATAAGTCTGCATTTCATATATTCTTCCGTGGTTTTTCTCCCGTCTGCCTTCAAGTTCCTTCATTTGATATTCGATTTGACTATCTTTATTCCATGTTTTCATATTTTCTCGATTCGATATGGATTTCACTGCTCGAGGGCGTACATTAACAGGCCTGAGGGCCGACATTTGACCCCATCACGGATTATTTCCCCCCTTTTTGGTTTTCACGACTTTTTCCATGATTCCGAGAACACGGGTTGACTTGACTTTTTATCCTTTTGACATTAACATGGTTTTCAGGGGCGATCTTTACAAAAACATCGTCATTTCATGTGATTTTTTGCGATTTTGTCAATTCGTGAGGATTTCTTCGTAGTTTTCACGTACACTCTCATACATCCATCCAGACTTGTCTTGACACTCACATCAGCATGATTAGAGCACAATCTAGGCATAACAAACATTCCTTCAGCCTCTAGCACTCGAATTAGACTAGAAAGACCGAGTTTCTCAGGCGTACGAGGGTGCCTAACACCTTCGCCGTGCGTAATAGGAATCCTTACCCATCCTCTAGTTAGTAGACATTTGGCCTTCATGTTTGCATCTCATTCATTCACTTTTAGTGAATTGTTTGTGGTTTTCCTCATCTTTGCCTTAAACGACCAAGTGGTGACTCCATTTTCCTTCCATTCTCATCCCATCTAGCGCCTTCACCATCTTGGCATGGATGTGGCTTCCTTACCTCTTCGAGCGGGGGCACGGTCACACCATATAAGTAAACGAGATACCCATGAAAGATTGACTTCTCAGGCGCACGTGGTTTGTGATTGTCCTTTTTCCATTGGTTTCATTGCATAGTTTTAATGTTTTAAAATGGATTTCCTCATCTCCCGTTTTTAAGTAGACTAGGTGGCGACTCTCACATTCTTATTATTATTTTTTATCGCTTTTGCCATAATTTCGCTGGCCCTCGCACATTTGGCCTTTCATGCCACGCCCGAGGCTGTCGCCAGTATGGTTACAGGAACTAGCGACTCCGCTGGGGATAACCAAATCCCGGTTTTCATTTTGGGTTTTTTATTTACTTTGGCTTTTCTCCCTTGTTTGCTTGTTTCCCATGCTTTGCTTTGGTTGTCTCTTTGTAATATAATTTGTGTCTTCCTTACATGCATGTCTTTTGTATGATGGGTGTTTTCTTTTAACACATTTGCTATGCCACCACTCTTGCACATAATATGCGCATGCTTTTTGTATGTTGATTGATGTTTGCTTTGGATGTTTTCTTCCCCTTTTGCATATGCCATGATTAGGAGATTAGAGACATGTTTTCCTCCCCTATTTGGCTAATAAAAACATAGAAACATAATAATAAATAAATAGGACAAACTAGTGACAAATTGCAAACTTTCCCCCGTGGTTTAACAAGTTTGCAAGTAAAAGACTTAAAGCATTTTTTTGCATCCATCATATAGGGCATGCATTTTCTCATCTCTTGAGTCCACCTATGTAGTTTGCAAAGGACATTTCCTGATTTTCTCATTCTATCGCTTTGGTGTGGGATGAGATATCGGTATGTCCCCTCTGTCTGAGGTCGTGTCGGTGTTAGTAGAGGGTACAACCTACTGCTTTGGCAGAGGACGAGGCCCCGAACGCATCACCCGTTCACTGCCTAAGCTTTGGCTCGGATTTAGAATGGGAACCATTACTTTCTAACATTGAGTCAGAGACTCATTTACCCTTGTGTGAAGCTGGAGTAGACAGCTTGGTACGACACCCCTAGATTGTGAGAGAGCGCATACTAGGAGCATTCATGCATCTACATTCATACCTTCATAAGCGTTACATCTTTTCTAACTCATTTCCTTTTTTTGCAACACAATAGTACCAGTCAGTGTGCGAGTTCCTAAGCCAGAGATCGAGGTTTTCCTTTCACTGACACCCGGTGTGACCCGATTTTCGACCACATCTCCCTAGGAATCCATCGTTTTTGACGATAGCTTGTCCTAGGATTCATCCTCTTGTTCTCAACCGCAGTCCAATCCGTACCCGCTCGTGATCCACCATGGCCCAGCAAACCAACGAGCCTCTTTCCTCTGCTGCCTAGGAGGAGGTCCCCGTTTTAGTGTATCTTCCTTTGTATCTGTCCCTGTTATCACTACTGCCTCCACTTTTGCCTTAGCATCCGGAGGACCACCTCCATCCCAATATCGTGTCTCTGTGGCTACCCTGCCTTCGGGACCATCGGCTTGGTCATCTTTTGCTTTTGGAGCCCCAGCAGTTGAGTCTGTCCCCTTGACCTTCCCTTAGACTCTTTTCACTGCTCATCAGGGTTATCCTTAGGGCTATGTGTTTTCTGGCACCCAATCGATTGTGGCTGTTTCTATAGTAGCTTCTCCTCAGTTTGGATAGCTAGGTTCTCTGTTTCCTGACTCCTCTTCCCTTGTTTTGCCTCCATCTTTTGGAGCCGCTAGTGATGATCCCGTGACCGCGCAGCTGCAACAAATGTCAGCCCTCGCCCAACAGTTGCAGGGATTGCACTGGCGCTCCAGCCCTTTTCAGTTTTGTCCTTCCTGACTTCTGAATTACCTTTGCAACCGACCCTAGGACCACAGATTATACCCATTGCACCACCTCCACAGCCGTCGCCGTCCCTTGTCTTCGCGGCGATAGGGGCGTCGACATTGCCTTCTGTATCACCACCACAACACCCACCATAGCATGCATCTCCATTGTCTAGTGGCCAGCCTTCTAGGCTGGTGGGAGCACAACCCACCATTAGCGTAGTACCAGGGGCCATTCTGGTTTAATAGCTCTTGCTCCTGCATTCTGCACCTCCTGTAGCACCAGCTCTTGCCTCTTATCTTCACCCATGTACCAAACACAAGCTTAATCTTTAGTACCACAGCACCCATGCACGGGTACACTGGCCATCCTACCGTAGCACTAGACGGCGGAATGGTGGAGCCAAAGGAGCCTTTAGGGGCAGCCCATACAGTGTACGCAACACCTACATCGGTTGCACAATCTACTATTGTAGTTGCTCCAGACGCTCTCCTTGTGAGGGTAAACGACTTGAAGCGCACACTCGGACAAGTGCAGGGCGGGACCGTTGGTCCTACCAATTTCGGGACCTCTGTTATTTTCCAGAGGTGACTCTCCCTCTAAACATTCAAATCCTAGAGTTCGAAAAATACAATGGTAGAGGCTGCTCGATTTCACACCTCAAAGCCTATTACGGAGACTTTGCCCAGCTTCAAGCTGATGAAAGGTTGTTAATCTGCCTGTTCTAGAAAAGTCTTACGGGGCCTGCATTGAAGTGGTTCACCTCCCTCGACATGGCCACCATTAAGACTTGGGATAACCTTACACAGGCGTTTCTCAAATAGTATTCCTTTAACATCGACCTAGTCCCAAAACGGGAGGACTTGGTTGTAGTTAAGCAGAGGCCCCAAGAAACATTTGGGGAGTATGTTGGACGATGGCAGTCCTTGGCTTCACAGGTCAAGGATAGACCCTCCGACGGGGAGTCTCTTGAGATCGTGATTCGAGAAGTGCAACCAGCAGTCAGGGCTCTTCTCAGCATACAGCCAGTTACCACTTTTTCTGCTTTGCTTTAGGTGGGTACCCGTGTGGAGAGTTCACTGCGTGGCGGTAGTTTTCCAGCAGTCTCTGCATTTGCCAAATAGGCTACTTCCTCACATAGTAGCGCTAGCAGTAGCAACAACAACAATAACCACAACGCCGATCCTCCCAAGAGGCGGGATCCCTCCAAGAATACAGTCTCTTGCATTAGATCTGCATCGGCAAATGTCCATCCGCCCCCTCAGCGCCAAGTAGTCTATGCACCCACACCCACACTTGAAGCACCTCATGCATCACAGATCACCCCCACTGCCACTCCAGTATACCCTACCCCACCGGTTAGGATGTGTCCGCCATTGGCACATCTATAGCCGAGGCTGCAACACCGTGACAGGCACCACTATACCACATTGGTGGAGCCATTGAGCATGGTATTCCCAAAAGTCGCATCCCTTTTGAGGCTGCCTAAGACTCGCCTGCCACCAAGTCCACTTCTTGCATGGTATAATACGAATGCGTTCTGCAGTTTCCATCGGGTCGCAGGTCACTCGACGGATAATTGCCTCACACTATGGGACACAATCCAGGACTTGATTGACCAAAAGGTCATCGTTATTAGCACGCAGGCGGCAGGCCCAGTGCCTGCATCAGTAGCTGCACAAGTACCCCCAACACATCCTAATATAGTTAGCCAGCCTTTACCACATCATTCAGCCCTGGGAGCATCAAGTCCCTTGGGAGTCAATTCCATCATTCCTTTTGATTCTTTCTCATCTTCTATTCATGATGTAACCTTCCCTTTTCCCCACCAATTATATCGGTCTTCCCTCGATGATTCCGAGGAATCAATCAGTAAGTATGATTCTTCCTACTGTTGAGTCAGAGTACACTATGGCACTGCCTAACGTGTACCCTCAGCCACCAGCACCAACCCTAGCCACAATCCGAGCAATTCAGCCACCAGCCCCTCAGAGTTACTAGTATCCGCCAGCCATGCCAGTACAGCTAGCAGCCCATCCCCTATTGTTGTCACCCTTACTCATGACACACATCGTGTTCCATACAATTATGCCACAGAAATGTGTGCAAAGGTAACACGATCAGGTAGGGTGTACAGACCCCCAGCACCCAGACCAAGTCCTTCAACACCAAACCCCTTCCGGCCCGATCCCAAACCCACTGATGTTCTGTCTCGGGTCAATTGGTCCAAGTCAGTTAATTTCATTCCCATTCTCGAGCGTGTCAGCCATCTGTCTGTTAGCAACAATCCTCGTTTGATGGTCGATAACTTGTATCGCAAGTGGGGATATGAGAAAGGAACCCCCCTTGGGTGATACAGCCAAGGAATTGTCGAGCCAATCAAGGAAGAAGAATGGAGAGAGCATGAAGGATTCGGATACGAACGTCAATACCAGCGGAAGAGATCCTCGCGCAGGTGTCTTGGATCCAAGTGAGAGTCCCCAAAGATGATCATTTCCCACGATTTGACTAACTTCACCAGTGTAGGTGTCTTGAATCCAAGCCAGAGTCCGTTCACAGTCTTAGTGTCACAGTCACTAGTAGTTTGGATTTATCCAGAAGAAGTTTTTCCAAAGAATGATCATTCAGAGCCAGAGTAGATTATTGAGCAGACTTGTGAGCAATTCCAGAGTTGTACAGTGCTGTTAGAGTTAGAACAGTCAGCAGTGCGTCAGGCAACAGTATTACAAGATCTTGTTCAGAAGGCAAACATAGAGAGCCTGACAGATGACAGTCGGAGATCTGGACATTTTGTTCCAAGAACAATTGGAGGTGCTCATGGAAGATTTAGCGGAGTACAATAGAGTCAGGAAAGGGAAAGTAGTTGTTTCACCACCGTAGCTAGAATCACCAGTACCACCCCAGGACCAAGCTTCAATTATGGTCCTCCAAGAATCAGAGAAAGCTTTCGTTAGACCAATGGAGTTAATCTCCTATCAGTCGGTAGGCAGGTCTAGCTGGTATTGACAACTCAAGCCTCACCTCAGGGGTGAGGGGCAAAAAAGAAAAAAACTGAGCTAGGCACAGGGAGCAGTACAAGCGGCAGCAATCTTATCAGTCAGTAGCAGGACAGCCGCCAGCACGCAACACCCCTTGTAAATATTATGGAAAATGCAAAAAATCAAAAAACACAAAAATTAGAAAATCTCAAAAAATCATAAAATGTAAATAGAGATGCACCAACCTTAGAAACAGGAAGCCCCAACTCTGTAGTTGGCCTAGGCAATCAAATGGCAGAAGAGGTCACACATTCCAAAAGTTACTGTGACCATTATGAAGCACCACCAGGGGATAGTCCTCTCAGTTGATATTACAGATCCAACCATTGAGCAAGAAATTCTATCTGAGCTCATTACTCATGGAGAGGAAGACGATGTTATCGAGAGAGATGGTGCAGATGGGCCCAATTGGCGTGGACGTTCATTGTGAAAGAAGTCTTATCTAGGGGTGCAGCCATGCTCGAAGGTATGAATCATGGGGAGCAGTCAGAGCCCATCAACGTCTCCTAACTGAAAAAGTACTACCAGTGATCGTTAGCCACTCCCGAGCCCTGCAAAACATTACATTGTAGGCCATGCATCTCTATGTTTCTTGCTTACTACATCCGCACATCACATAAATCGCATCATATGCATTGTACTTTCTTTTCATTTGCATTGTAATCATAATATGAAACATTGACATAACCATTGCCCGATGAGGAAAATTAGAAGGCCAACCTGCTTAGGAAGAGTTTTGATCCTCCTCACGTGTTACTACCTGTGTGACCTTGGAGGTAAGGGAGCCAGCATTCGTTGGAAAGTGAACGAAATATACAAATTCCCAAGGGCCCTATACCTCAGGAGGGAGACAAAATGCTAGGATGAAAGTGAGAGTGAGAGCAAAAAAAAAAAACATAGCTATTGAAGCTCAAAAAAAATTTTGAGAAGATAGAAGTTGGCTCCAATGAGAGAGGCATGCAAGACAACTCTATCCCTATCACATAACTTGGAGAGGAGTTGAAGCATACACCAACAAAGCCCACATTTACAAAGGGACTAGCCACCCCTTTACATCAAAAAGAAAAGAGAGCAGCCGCCCCTTAGTCTAGGTGTTTATTACCTCCAAGTAG
Source organism: Posidonia australis (assembly GCA_024699735.1). NCBI lineage: Eukaryota > Viridiplantae > Streptophyta > Magnoliopsida > Alismatales > Posidoniaceae > Posidonia > Posidonia australis. Next base: position 22,601 of record JAMKQA010014292.1, read on the forward strand.
GGGTAGTGTAAGTCAACATGCCTTTGAGGGAGTAAAACAAAAAGGAATTATTGAAAAAAGTAGGTGCAGGGTCCTAGGAGTTTGGCACGACATCCATGTCATCCTAAAATACTATGTAGTCAAGTGAGAGCCACAAATAAACCTAAGGATCCATGTAGTGTCACGTGTGTCGAGGACATTGTCGTTCCATGTAGTAGGCAATAAATGCTTCCTTGGTACTGAGGGCACCAACATTTATAAACCATGCATAGATCTTGTTTCCATCTTATATGCATATAAATGGGCACCAACATTTATAAACCATGCATAGATCTTGTTTCCATCTTATATGCATATAAATCATTTAGCATTCAGCATTTTAAATCATGCATTTGTTTTTGCATTTTTGCATCGCTTTGCAAGGCGTTTGTCCATATTCCGACCAGGGGCATGCCAACTGCCTTTTTGAGTTACAATATTGGCAAAGATGGGAGTTTCAACCAGGGGTATGTTAACTGCTTTTTGGTTGGAAATGGGTCTTTTGACTAGGGGCATGCCAGCTACCATTCTAAGTCAAAAGAATCACTGGGACAGTGCTATTAGGAGCATGTGGGCCAGCATGAATTGCTTGTTACATAAAGTATAGATCCTTTACAAGGGCAAACACAGACCAGTACATAATCTAAAATGACACAATGTGAAAGCAAAATTGTCATTTATTACGGCCCATCAGCTGTAGAAGATTTGCTCACTTAATAATAGTGGACCCCCAAGATGTATTTAGTCAACTCTTACCCTTTTTGAGCTACCAACTTTTGTAAAGGAAGTGCTACTAGGAGGAAGTTCACTTATAGGCCATGTTTCTTGAATTTTGGCCTCATACTCCACTGTGTAATCTGAACCTTCAGTAATGGCAAGACCAGAAGATTGAATGCCACATCGCGTCAGGAGAGCCAGCTCAGAGGTTGTCACATCAGAACCGAGGATGTGTCTTTCGAAGCAGTCAGACATAGGGCTTTGCTCGATCGAATCCTAGCAAAAGCCAAATTGACGAAGAACACGGACAGGATGGTATTCTACACCGCCCGTTAGCCCCAGAAGGACAACCAATCACATGTCGCTATCATTAAAGAATACAGTGAAGGGCTTCAAAGTCGTGAACAGAATGCGCCAAAGTACAGTGTCTTTGGTAAGATTTCATAGTCTGTCTCATAGCTCATGTACGCCTAGAAGGGTGTGTGAATGGTTGGTACGGCTGTAGGAGTCAAAGATAGAATGTTGAGGGCGTAGGACTTCCACCCACATGTGGGCAGCAAGCCAAGCCTGTCAGGGGAAAACAGAGTACTGTTAGATAAGCACAACAAATCATTGAAGTAACATTGTTAACTTACTTGCATTAAGGCGCCGCAACCAATAAAATGCCTGGAACGTTTCAAGGCCCGGTCTAAGCCAACATAGGTCTCTACCAGAAGAACGGGGGCAAGATCAATTTGGCAGGTGATCATGGCCTGCCACCTCAGTAGAAACTATCATTCGGCCATGGCTGAAGATGAGCTCCAAAGAAAGCGGACCACAAAGTCGTAGAGCCACAAGTTACCTGATGACGCACGGTTGTTGACAATCTTGTCAAAATAATCCAGGCGTAGCATTGCAGCTGACCCATCTTTGCAGATGAGGCTTTTCTCGCAAGTGCTTCGAGACAAGCCTGTTAGTTGATTTAAAACAGAAGTATAGCTATCACGGCGCATGAAGACAGGCAGTGACATGTATGGTGAAAGGCCACAGATCCGTCGGGTTTCTTCCAAGATCAGAGTAAGTTCGGCCTGCCCAAAGCAGAATACATGGAAAGCGGGTTTCCAGAATTTGGCTGCAGCACATAACTAGTGCCAGTTCACCTCCACTTTGGCAATATTCAGTAACGAAGAGGATATGCACCAAACTCGTAGTTGCTCACGATCTTTAGCAGTTAATGCATCAATCCATGCTCGTAGAACATCAGAACAATATTTTGGTGTCACCATGGTTGGGTATCCCTACGGTAATGGTGTTGGATCAAGATATGCTAGGAATAATGCAGAATCAAGTCTGGCGCAAACAAATAGTGATTTGGCAAAGCAATTTCTCATGGTGGGGAAGATTAAATGAGATTATAAATCTGAAAAAGGAAAATAGAAACCAGAACACGTAGTACTTCTCCTTGCAAGATATGAAAACTGTGCATGTCTGAAGATTGGGAAAATCAGAAGATATAATTTATTTTGTCTTTTGCAAATCTAAGGCATGATTGAACATCAACTTATGTAGCCTTTTCCCTTTTGCAAAGCATGAGAAATGTATACAAAGCCAAAGAATAAGAGAAAATCAGAACATCCCTCATATATTCTGCTAAATCGATATGAAGGAATATAAACAACAAGATCAAATGGAAGAAACAACGTGGGATATATGCATATGTAAAGAATCATCTCAAGGAGAATCACGTTTTTCTAAAAAATGGGCAAGATCACTTACCATTGCAATGGAGGAGAGAGTGTAGCCGGCACCAGAAGAGTAAAAATGAAGCTTCAAGGAGGATTGAGGGCTTGTGAGTGGTTTTTTACAGTAGAGGAGGCGGTAGATTTTGTTGGGGAATAAGAGATTATATAGGAAAAAGGAAGGGGTCGTACTAGAAAAGGAAGGCAAACTGGCGATTTTGCGGGGAGCACCAAGGTGGCGCACCAACCAAGTGCACCAAAGTGGCACATGAAGGTGGCACACCAAGGTGGCGCACATAGCTGGCACACCACCTGGTTGACATCGGGCAGAACCTCCCCTAAAATATTAAGCTCGCTCAAATTGGTGCCATTTCTTGAAACCTGCATGGAAGTTCACATTTCACACACAGACAAGTACCCAAGAAGAGGGTTGCACTCCGAAGTTAGATTTGCATTCATGAACTCTTAAAACACAAGTTACATTGTTTGAAATACAAGTTGCAACATTTGTACAAAGACTGGCAAACAAAAAGAGACCGAACAGGAAAAGAACAACTACTCCTCGTCCGACTCCTCCTCGTCAGATGATGCCTCTGGAAACTCTTGGCTAAGAGTCGGGCCCCTCGTCGGGTGATCCGACGCGAATACCGAGCAGCAGCAACAGATTGGGAATGGGTAGAAGAGCTTAGGACCCTTTGTGAAACCTCTGTGTCAGAACAGTCCTCTTCGGATACTTATAAGGTGAATTCTCTACTACTGGCCACGTTCACTTCATTAGTCGGATAGTCTTGCTGAAAAATTCTCAAAAGAATGTTAGATTTATAACAGTGTCAAAATATGCTGTTAAAGGAAAGTTTTTTAAAAAAAAATGGAGGGGTACCCGTATGATGTTCTGCTAGCATAGTTCCTGCACAAATTTGCAAGTGTGTCAGGTGAATTTATGATGAGAGTAAGGTGATTTACAAATAAAATAATGGTAACATACCCATTTTCGCCTAATGTCCTCATAGAAAGAGGCAAACTGCTCCTCAAAGCCCTATGGAAGTAAAGCAAATGTCAGATCAGTCCTTCTATATGAAGTGAATTATTCAAGCAGAAATTACAAGAATTTACCTTGGCCCAGTTGGAGGCATACCACATTCTGCGCTGACTATTGTGCACGGCCTCCTCAAAAAGGTAGGGCTTCTCGACCCACCTGTACCAAGCTAAATAATCAGTGTAGTTGACTTCTCGAAGAATATGCCTGTCTTGAGAAGCCATAGCAGTGGCATGTCGACTCCTAGCAGCAGCACGAGACGGGACTAGGAGATCCATGTCCAAGGGAGGAGGGGGCAGGAATGTAGAATTCATTCAGGAATTGGTGCCTCACGAGCCCCGAGAGGAAGTAGGCTGACTTTTTCATACAGTACAACTTCACCTGCTTGTCTCTCAGAATACGGCTAGAGTTCAGAGGTGCCCAGTTGAAGGCATCATATCTTGAGAATGGACGCAGGTGCACCTGTTTGCAAAAATGGACAATTATAAGCAATGCAGGCAATTATGGACATGCAGAAAATAAAATTCCAAAATATAAAAACTTACGACCTCGAGCTCTACCAAATCCAGCAGATATCGGTGGGACTCATAGCTGTAGACCCCCGCAGCAGCTTGATGATCAGGCTCAACCCACTGGCGAGAGAAAGGGAGAAGCTCATCGTGGAGGCGGCCAAAACAGTGTCCCCGAGTAATATGTTCCATGGCCCAATACTAGCAAAGGCAAGCAGAAGGAAAGTTAATTGTCAGCTATTATCAAGAAAGAAATTTGGCAAAAAGAAAGTAAAATTTCACTAATACTTACAGTGAGTAGTGGGTACAAACCCACATGAGACCGATGACCCAGCCTAGCAACATTATCCAGCCCACAGATCAGCCAAGTGTAGCTAGCCCTGGCCCAGTCATAATGGTCTAGGTACTCTAAGTTGGTCAGCTATGCAAGCCAATCCGTGTGATGTAGTAAGTTGATGTGTTGCAGAAAATCATGGCAAACAAATCCATCAAGAAATGCCTGAGTACAAAGTCAGCCTCGTCGCTGCCCGACTCTGGGTTGGGCCAGAACTGGTCCCACTCTCTAAGCCATCCCACAGTGATCATGTGTTTCCCCCTAGCTAGCTTTGGAGGGACACGGCTTAAGTGTGCAGGAGCCATGTGCATCTCGTGTGTGGTCTCGCCAATGATCGACTCGTCGTCGAATGGAAGGCCCGTTAGCAGGGCCCACTGGTCCGGTAGTACAGTCAGCTCTTCGAATGGGAAGTGGAAGGTATGCATCTCGAACCTCCATCTCTCCACCAAAGCTCGGAAAACGTTGTAGTGTCCATGAATAGCTGGAATGCAAAGTAAACCACCAAAGGGGGACCAATGGAGCAAGAAATCTTGTAGAAACTTGGGTAAACGGCGGAAATGATCAAGCATAGGAGCCCAATGGCACCGCATCGCCCTGTTAGCATCGCCAACCTGAAACAGCAATAGCAAAATAAATACAGGATGAGAAAAGCAGAGGTGTCAAAGCCAAGACATGCTAAAGAAGGAATAAAAATAGTTACCTCGAAATCTGGGCTCTCACAAATGTGATCGCCACTAAGCTGTCGCCCCGCGAAATTGCAAGACTCCTGAAAGCACATTTGTTAATAAAGGTGGCAAATTTGTATCTTATGCACAAGTTATTCCAAGTCAGCCTACCTCGACGAGGATAGCAGATGTCGAGCTACTAGAAGCTCGAGACCTCGAAGAGCTGCCCCGTCCTCGTGGACGAGAACTAGAAGGTGTGTCTTGGGGAAGCGGTGGACTCTGCCCCTCGGGGACCGGGTCATCTTGCAAGTAGACAAAGGTCACAAGCCTAGTTTCAAATAGTAGAGTAAAACAAAGAAAATGCATTATAATCAGGCATAGCAAAGCACGAGTCTCGAAATGATGCATGGCATTACAAGTATTTTCGGGTATGTTCATAAATTTACAGTCAATGGTAGAACAGAAAGAGCATTACAAATAACGCAAAGCACAATGTCATATTCATACAGAAATGCAACTAAAGTAGGCATGCAAACACAACTTAGTATTGCAGAAGGGGGCCATTACTAAAGAAAAGCAACCAATTACATGATAATGTGGGAGTTCAAGCATTACTGTTATTGGAATTACAAAGTGGCGCATCCCCAGTGTTGTTACATAAAAGCATGGGCATTCATTACTCTGTTGTGTATCTTTTTCCCACTTTTGCTATTGAGCATTATTATTGTTGCTTAAGCATGGATTGATAAATAAAATAGATTCATGCATAACAATGACAAGGATGGAACATAACTCAAACATGGAAAGGAATGGCAATTCATGATTTAGTTAATGGGCAGAACCATAGTTCAAGTGATTCAAGATGGCATATATACGTTCAATGATATGAGGGAAGAACCAAGCTTCCTATCTGTGTTTTTTTTCCTTAATGGAAAAATGGCATGATCAGGATAAATTCATGGGTCTACACAAAACAAAGTATATTGGTGCATAATAAAACTACCCAACGTCCAAGCCACCACTCCACCTATACCGTCGGTCAGCCCATCGGAATACCCAAACTCGACCATTGCCGACCCATAGCCCATTCCATTTCCGATCACCGCCGACCCATAGCCCACTTCACCTCCGACCATCGCCAATCCACAGCCTGTACCGCATCCGATCAGCCACTCCACCTCCATGGCCAACCTGTTGAACCCACCGCTGGAGTTCATCACATGCATGCCTCCCCACACGCCGAAACCACCGACCACTTCACCACAGCTCGTTGGAGTCCACCAGGCCACTATCCGCCGACGGCCCAAACCCATCACCACACACCTCTCCGTGACCAGCCAAACTAGTCCACCCATCACCTGAGCCACCTATACCCCGTTGAAACCCATCCAACCGTCGGCTACCCATGAACAAAAGGGAGGCAAGCAAGCACACAAAAAGGAAAAGGTGATCAAGGAGGAGAGGAGAAAACCTCCACCGACGAGCCTCTCTCTAGCCAATTGTAGAGAGTCTGATCCATCGCCACCGTTGCTGAACCAAGCCGTCGCCGCACCTCACCTCCGCGCACCAAGCCACTACCCACTGCCGGCCTTGAGGAGAGGAGATGAGGAGAAGAAGAAGAAAATGGGTTTCGTTGGGAGGAGAGGAGGAGATGAGGAGAAGAAGAAGAAAATGGGTTTCATTGGAAGAGAGGAAATGAGGAAGAAGAAGAAGGGGCACAAATGAAATGAAGTAAGAAAAATAAAGGAGAAAAATAAATGAAGAAGTGAGAAGAACAAAGGAGAATGAAATAAAGAAGGAAAAAGGAGAGAAAAGAAATGAGAAAGGCCATCGAGCACAGTCCATTTGCAGCTCCAAGGTGAAATGCAAGATATGATTTGGCAGTTATGGCAGTTATTCAATGGGCCTTGTCATGTATCAATAGTGCAAATAGTTTAATGTCCGAGGTCCAAAATGCAAAATAGCAGCGAAAATTGCGTTTCGGCCCCCAACACTCTACAGCTTGCATTTGAAGAGAAAAATGCAAAGTGTGAAGAAAAGTAAGCACTCAACCTCAAAACGTTCACAAGAGGGGGTAATTTGCAGAAAATCCCCTCACATTACGTAATTTGCAAATTAATCCACGAAGGATGTGGAAAGTTATGTTTGAAGCAGAAATTTGCAAATACCCAGCAAAACCTCGAAATTTATCGCTCAGCAGCATTACAACAGAAGTTTATCATATCAAGAAAGTTTGCAGTAAAGCCCCTCAAGTTTTGGAAAATTACGAATAGGCCCTAACTTTTTACAAAACCCGCAAACAAATGCCAGATTAGATTGAAGCCTTAGCAAGGTCCTTTTGGAGGATGTAGACACCCCGATTTTGAGGTAACTCATTGATAAGGCTCCAATTGTTGCTTTGGATATGGCTGACCCTTGGACCAATCCCTAAGCCCATAGCAAGCCCGCAACCCAGTTAGAAAACCAGACCAATAGGGGAGAGCACCAAGCTTGCACACCTACCTAGCACACCTAGCTAGCACACCAACCCAGCACACCAACCTAGCACATCAACCTAACGCACTTCCCTAGCACACATCAGTGGCGCACTTAGCCAGCGCACATTCCCGGCGCACAAGGCTGCGGCTGCTGGCTTTCCATCTTCTTTGGCTATTACTTCCAGCAGCGAATGTGCCTTGGAATATTCCAGGCTCTTCGTCTGCGAGACCCTCCTTATACCCGTAACTCATCCCTGAGAGCTCCCTATAAAAGGACCCCCATAGGCACCCTTTTGATGAGGACGAAATCCTGAGAATTGAGAATCCTGAGTAGAAATCCCTGCACCTAGCCATTTTCTACTCTAAAACCCGACCTTTGCACGAGCTTCTCCTCCAATCCAGCAGCCTATTTTCATTCCCTGGGGCATCTCCTTGCTTCCTAGAGCCTTCCAAAGCAACAAAGTTTTTCTTATCTCTGATATCGCGAAGAAGGAACACATCGTGAGGTAGGCATTCTACCTCCCCTTTTTAATTTCTAAATGGCATTTTAGAGCTGAATAAAGCATGCTTAAAACTCTACGAATGATCTGTTTTATGTTTATGATGTCTATCATGATATCACGCTTGTTCTTTCTATGCAAATAATCTCCATGCAAATCTACGTTTGCACTTCTAGCATGTAATCTACACGTGTTCTTGTTCCATGTTTAATATTTTTCACCATGCACCATGTATGCTCTTGCACGTAGAAGCATGCACATTTAATCAACATTTACACATGTTTTGATTCGTTTCATCCAGATCACGCTTGTTCTTGAGTGTTTTACACATTTTTATGCATGAACCCATTCACTTGCCTTGGTTTCAAATGCTTTGTTTTCATGGTGATTCTTGACCCTATGCACTCGCAGCATGTTTCCCAGTTTTTATCATGGCATGAGCCTTTTAGCACTTGCATAAATCCTCCTGGTATCTCTACTGGGTGGATTCCGGATTGGGTCACAGTCTGATCCAGAATCCCTGGGGCGCATATTCCTGTCGCACCTAGCCCGCATATGGATCTGGCGCACTCTGCAGGCACGCCAGACTGGTCAAAGATCAGTGCACTTGCATTAGCATCATACTTGCATGGCTTTATCGCAGAGTTTTGAGCTTGTTTCTCTCGGACTGATTCTCTGGTTTTCCAAGATGCCTCCAGCATGTTTTCAGCTTTCAATCAAAACTGTTTTCCATTTACTTTTTCTGCTTTGTTATTCAGCTCCAGGCTGAATCTGGTAGACTGATTGCACTTTACTCCCTTAGAGAATCATGTGTATCAGTCCATAATCCAGAGGCTTGGCTGGATCATTGCATCCTGCATCTAGTTCACATAGATTGGGATCTTGTGTGAGGCTTCAGGCCTTTGAGCTCAAGATCATCGCATTTGCATTTACATGTTTAAAACTTGTTTTTCTAAGTTTTCCAGAATGATTTCTGTTGCATGCTTCTCCATAGTGCATCCTCTGATGTTTCGCTTTACCTTGATTTCTATTTTGCCTCTGCATACATTCTTGGCCCACCTAGACGCACAAAGTTGGCGCTCCAGACTGACGCACCAGTCTGGCGCACCAAACAGGCGTAGTGGCCTATTTTCAGTAGCACACAGCATGTTTTTTCATGTTTTTTGCTTGCTTTCTCGACCTGATTTGCTTCTGGGTTTTCATCAGATTTTCTTCCATGATGCATTAGGAAGGCACATCCTCTGTTTTTAGCAGTTTTCCTGCATCTTAGCTTGCATTTAGGCATATAGTAAGCAAGGATGATAAATCGCTCAAGATATTTGATCCCTGATCTTATTATGCAATACTCTTGCATCAACTCTTGGCCCAGCACACGAGCGATACTTCTAAGCATTAGGACACACCCCTACACATCATGCACCTATATTCTAGACACCACTCATTAGCATGGCATGACATATCGCCCTCGGGCGTACAGCAAAAGGCT
>JAMKQA010014293.1:0-26688 GCA_024699735.1 Posidonia australis
ACCCTAAATCCAAAATTAATAATCACATTTAGCTCACAAAATCCTAATTAAAAACTTAAAATTAAAACCCTAAAATCCATAAAAATTCCAAACCCAAAATAAAATAAGAAAACCCAAAATAATTAAAACCTTGATTCAAAATCAACTAATTAAACTTTAATCACAAACTTAATTAAAATCATAAAACATAAATAAAAAGTCCAAAATAAAAATCAAAACAAAAATCCAAATAAAAAGCCCAAAACCCAAGCCCAATAAGCCCAACACTATTTCATTTTAGAATTCAATTCAAAACTTTGGAAAAATCAAAAAAATAAATCCAGCGATCCTATTTTTCCAGCGAAAACTCCAGCGAGCAATCTTGAGAAATCCGGAGCAAATCTCAGCCTCCGAGATACTTGGCCAACCTCCTTTAGCTCAGGCCCGATCCAACGGCACTGATGGACTGAAGAGAGGAGAATTAACGGCGAAGAACCACCTCGCTGGAGTATAATAAGGGTTGGTCGTCGACGAAAAAAAGGACTTCTTACCAGGGAGCCTTTTGAGAGAATTTCCAGAGCTTCCACCCCTACTGAAACACGATACCTTCCTCCATCCAAGAATCCCTGCAATTCCTATCTCCCAAAAACCCCCCTCCTCGAGCCCACGGTTGTAGCCAGAGCCATCGTCGAAAAAGCTCCATCGCCAGTCACTTGCGCCGGAGCAGACATCCACGACAGGTAATCTCTTCCTCCATCCTTCTTCCTTTGCAGTAGAATTGGAGGAGTACAAGGACTCACCAGTAGCCATGACAGCAGCCTCCCCTCTATGTTTACTTGCCGTGAATCCACTTCCGGTGGTGGGTTCAGACCATCGGAGAGCCCCCCCTCGCTAGAGCATAAGAAGGGTTGGTCGTCGACGAAAAAAAGGACTTCTTACTAGGGAGCCTTTCGAGAGAATTTCCAGAGCTTCCACCCCTGCTGAAACACGATACCTTCCTCCATCCTAGATTCCCTGCAATTCCTATCTCCCAAAAACCCCCCTCCTCGAGCCCACGGTTGCAGCCAGGGCCATCGCCGAAAAAGCTCCATCGCTAGTTACTTGCGCCGGAGCAGACATCCACGGTAGGTAATCTCTTCCCCCATCCTTCTTCCTTTGCAGTAGAATTGGAGGAGTACAAGGACTCCCCAGTAGCCACGACAGCAGCCTCCCCTCTCTGTTTACCTGCAGTGAATCCACTTCTGGTGGTGGGTTCAGACCATCGGAGAGCCCCCCCCCCCCGTCGACCTCTGACTTCAGGCAAGGCCCCAAGCGGGCCTTCCTTCCTCTCCCCTTTTCTCTCCACCTCCCTAGATATCTCTTTACTCTAGAGGAAGCCAGCCGGACCGCCACGACGTCCACGCCACCGCCGCAGTCCCCTATCATCGTCGACTGACGTCGATGGAGAGTAGTGGCCACCCCAAGCGTCGCTGCAGCCCTCGCGTGCACCCCGGATGTTCCCAAAGCTCCCACGGAACTCGGAAAGCCCTTGCCATGTCGCCTGGACCACTGCCACGCCTCGACGACCCAACACCGTCACTGTCACCAGAGCATGGGATGGGGAGGCTCACTCCCTCTCGCGCGAAGCCCCTTCCTGCCTCTAGAACGTTCGCCTAGACCCTCAGAAGTGTCACCAATCGCCGCCGCATCCAGCCACCATCTCCGGACACTCCCACACGAGCCTTGCCGCCGCCGGAGAAGAAGATCGACAAGGGAGGTCGACGACACCTTCCAGCCGTCGGGGGTTCGATCCACGCCATTGGATCTTCCCCACACCTTCTCCTCAAGCTTTCCCCCCATTCTGACCTTCAATCGGGGCCCTAGATCATCTAAACCCTGAATAATTCATCTTTTATTTATTAACATAATAATGCATGTTTTTATGACACAGGGGTCCCTAGAGCATAGTTTCTTGACATTTAAGCTCCTGGAAATTAACATTTAGACCTCTAAAACGTTTAAAATGATTTTTCTTAGTGAAATTTACATTCTGAACCCTGAATATTCTAAAAATTACACTGATTATCATGAAAATTGAGTTTTTATTACATTTAAATCCTGAAAGTTTGCATTTAGGTCCTTGAGGCTTTCTAAAATACTTTTTCCTCTGGGAATTTTGCAATCTGAGCCCTGAATTGTTCAAAAGTCACATTGTCCATCAAAAAAGTTGATTTTTCTTTACAGTTTGGTCCTGAAAATTTGCATTTAACCCCTAGAACTTTAAAAAATGAGTTTTTCATTGTGAATTTTGTATTTTAAACCTATGGATTCTTCATAATTGCTCTAACCAACATAAAAGCTCAGTTTTTGTCACAATCAGTTCCTGAAATTTTGCATTTAGGTCCCGGAATTCACATTAAAGCATTTTTGAATGTAAAATTTACATTTTGACCCTTAAATTATTTCTAAATCCGTATTTAGGGTTTTTTAAAATGTTTTCTAGCACATTTTGGGGGCATTTTTCGCTCATAGTTTGCATTTGATCATAGAATCTGTCTAAACATCATGTTTTCATTAGGATTTTGCATTCGATCTTTTGCACCAATGTGTAAATTTTGCACTTTAGACCTTTACTTTTCAAAAAATTATACAAGTGCGATTTTTGCATCCTTTTGCCACATTGACATTGGACCGATCATTTGCATGTTAGAATAAGGGTCATGAACCTTTTTTTCATCTAGTTTCTCACTCTTTTAGCGAATTTTGCATTTTAGTCCCTATGTTTGTCATTTATTGTGTTTACATCCTTTTGGTGATTTTTCTTCTCCCTGCTTCTTGAAAGTGACATTATCCAGGCATTTAGCATACATTTTGACATAACTTAGGCCATGTATCACTCCCATGCAAGCACTTGTCACCTCTGGCCAGGGAAAATGACCAAATTGTCCGTGTGACCCTAATTCATGAGCACGCATCTCGTTCTTTGCATTTAGTCTTGCATAGCCCATGTCTAAGCGATTCTCTAGAATTTTTGCACATTTAGGCACTCGTCCTCATGTTTTTTTATCCTTTTTCTTCATATTTATCCTCATTTGGCGAGCCGACATCCTATGCCTTCCTTCATGGATTTCTTTCTTCACTTTGTCCTTAGGGTCTCTTATCTATTATCCAATTTTATTGGCTTTAATCCTACATTTCAGATTTTTGATTTGATTTGGATTTCATCGCCCGAGGGCGTACATTAACAGGCCTGAGGGTAGACATTTGTCCCTACCGCGGATTATTTTTCCCTTTTTGATTTTCACGACTTTTTTCATGATTCCGAGGACTCGGGTTGACTTGGCTTGTCATCTTTTTGATATCATTATGTTTTTTAGAAGTGTTCTTTAACAAAACATTGTCATTTCATGTGGTTTTTCGTAATTTTGTCAATTCCTGTGGATTTCTCTGCAATTCTCACACATCGTCTTGCACATCCATTTAGTCGTGTCATGGCATACATTTTAGCATGATTAGAGCATGATCCAGGTTTTGTAAACATTCATCTAGCCTTTAGCAAGCAATTGGACTAGAAACACAGAGTTTCTCGGGCGTACGAGGGTGCCTAACACCTTCCTCTTGCGTAATAGGAATCCTTACCCATCATCTGGTTAGCAGATATCTAGCCTTCATATTTGCACTCCTGGCATTCATCTTTTTGCGGTTTTCCTCTTCTTTCCCTTAAAAGACTAGGTGGTGACTCCTTTTCTTTTACTTTCCTTGCGCCTTCACCATCTTGGCGTGGCTGTGATCTCCTTCCACTGGCACGACCCCGTGCCGGGCCCCCTCCCTCGGGTCGGCATGGTCAAAATAGCAGAAATCACTTTTCTGGGCTCACCCTGTCTGGTGCATTATACCACACACCAGCCTTGGCTTGGACACACTATCAGAACTCTTCGCTTGGCACAATCTGTCACGGCTGAATGCTATGCTAGCCAAGCCATTCCCAGGATAACATCATTATCCTACATGTCCATCAAGATCAAGTTGGCCTGAAAATTTCTATCTCCCAGCTGGATATCAACTAGTCTCAAAAATCTCCATGCTAGACGGTGTTCTCCCAATGGAGTAACTACATCCGGGTGGAATGCCAATTTGGCTAGCCTATTCCCAATCTCAGAAGCAAATGACTTGGAGACAAAAGAAAATGAACTCCCAAAGTCGAACAAGACTCAGGCCATCTGGTCAGCCACAAGAAAAGATCCTAACATCAACACATCTTAACCATAATCATAATCAAAATAAAAGATAGTGTTGATCACATATAGGATTCATTATTACAAGACAGGATCTATCTTATAATCCTGTGCCCATGTTGACCGGAGGGAGGTGGCCCGGTGTGGTGTCGTACTAGTGGGAAGGAGATCACAGCCATGCCAAGATGGAGAAGGTGCAAGGAATGATAAAAGAAAAAGAAAAGAGGAGTTGCCACCTAGTCTTTTATGCGAAAGACGAGGAAAACCACAAAAAGATGAATGCCTGAGGTGCAGATGTGAGGGTTGGATGTCTGCTAACCAGATGATGGGTACGGATTCCTTTTACGCACGAGGAAGGTGTTAGGCACCCTCGTATGCCCAAGAAACTCGGTCTTTCAAGTCTAATTGCTTGCTAAAGGCTAGATGGATGTTTGCTAAACCTGGATCATGCTCTAATCATGCTAATATGTATGCCATGACAATATCGGATGGATGTGCAAGACAGTGTGAGAAAACTACAAAGAAATCCACATGAATTGACAAAATCGCAAAAACAATCACATGAAATGACGAGGTTTTGTTAAAGAACGCTTCTGAAAAACATAATGACATCAAAAAGATCACAAGCCAAGTCAACCCGAGTCCTTGGAATCATGAAAAAAGTCGTGAAAATCAAAAAGGGAAAAATAATCCGTGGTAGGGACAAATGTCGACCTTCAGTCCTGTTAATGTACACCCTTGGGCGATGAAATCCAAATCAAATCAAAATTCTGAAATGTAGGATCAAAGCCAATCAAATCGGATATCAGATAAGAAACTCTGAAGACAGAATCAGAATTATGGAAAAAGTCATGAAAATCAAAAAAGGGAAAATAATTCGTAGTGGGGACAATGTCGGCCCTCAGGCCTGTTAATGTACGCCCTCGGGCGATGAAATCCATATCAAATCAAAAATTTGAAATGAAGGATTAAAACAAATCAAATCGGATATTGGATAAGAAATTTTGAAGACAAAGTGAAGAATGAAATCCACGAAGGAAAAGGCATGAGATGTTGGCTCGCTAAATGCACATGTGAGGAAAAAGGATATGAAATGTACAAATAAATGCCTACGTGAAAGTGATGCATGGCCTAAGTTGTGTCAAAATGTGTGCCAAATGTCTAGAAGATGTTATTTGCAAGAAGCAAGGAAGAGAAAATCAATAAAAAAATGTATGTGTAATAAGGGACAAACATAGGGGTCTAAATGCAAAATTCACAGAAAGGAATGAGAAACTGGATGAAAAACCTACTCATGACATCTATCCTAACATGCAAATGATGGGTCCAATGTCCATGTAGCACAGGGATGTAAAAGTTGTACTTGGGTAATTTCCTGAAAAGTCAGGGTGTAAAGTGCAAAATTTACACATCGGTGCAAACATGGTCAAAATGTGAAGCCAAAGATCAAATCTCAATGAAAACATGATGCTTAAATAGATTCTATGATCAAAGCAAAATATGAGTGAAAAACGACCCAAAATATGATAGAAAACATTTAAAACCCTAAGTGATGGATTTGGAATTAATCTAAGGGTTAAAATGTAAATTTTATGCTCAGAATTGATTTAATGTGAATCCAGGGACTGATTGTAATAAAAATGAGGCTTTTATGTTGGTTAATGCAATTATGCAGTTTCTTGAGGTCTAAAATGCAAAATGTACAAGTAAAACTCATTTTTTTAAGTTCTAGGGGTTAAATGCAAAAGTTCAGGACCAAACTGTAAAGAAAACTCCATTTTACTAAAAGTCAGTGTGAATTTTAAATATTTTAGGGCTCAGAATGTAAATTTCACTGAGAAAAAGCATTTCAGAAAACTTAGGGGCTTAAATGTAAATGTTCTGGACCTAAATGTAAAGAAACTATGTTCTTGGGACTCAAATGTGATAAAAACATGCATTAATATGTTAAGAATTAAAAGATGAACTATGTAGGGGCCCACATGCAAAATTCACAGAGAAAATAAAGAAATAAAAAATATTTAAAACTACAGGAATTAAAGTGAAAAATGTCTAGACCCATATGTGATAAAAAAGGACTGAAATGTAATAAAACGAGGACTAAATTGTAAAAATCAAAAACAAACAAGAATGGGCCATAAACGGCCCATTCAAAGATTACCGGAGATTCCCGATGCTCTACCGCCGACGATCTTCTCCGACGACCTCTTGGAGGCTCTCTAGGGAACGACAAGGCCCAAGAAGGCCTGGGTGAGCATCGTGGGGATACAGCGAGGCTCCAGGAAGCAACAGCGAGGCTTGGGGATGTCTGGAATGTCACCCCCACCTCGAGCTCTAGCAAGAAGCTCGGAGGCGGTGGCTGGGGCATCGCGGGACGTCGGGTTGGCAATGGAGCGGTGCGGGAGGCTTCGGGTTGGGCCAACGGCCTCTTGTCAGCGATCGGTGGTGACTACGGGTGCGGTGACGGCGTGGCGGCGAGCAGCAGCTTCTTTGAGAAAGGGGGGCCAGAGGTGGAGGAGAGGAAGGAGAAGAAGAGGGGAGGTAGGGAGAGGAAGGCCCCTTAGGGGCCTACTCACAGTCAGAGCTCCACCAGCGATGGCGAACCCATCGTCGAAGGTGGGTCATCGACATGCGGGAGGGGCTTGGCTCCACCGTGGTGCATCCTCGATGCCTAGGGGACTCTAAGGGGCATGCACGAATGAAAAGGAAAGGGAAGAGTGGGCTGCCTGAGTGGATGTCTACGAGCTCCGGTAGTGGCGAGATGCTCCGGCGATGCTCCGATCTGCCCATCGATGGCTAGTGGTTGAGGGAAACTCAAGGGAGGCTTTGGTTGGGCTCAGGGGTCGCTGGTGAGGGGCTTGAAGGCTCGCAAGAGGTCTGCAAAATTCTCTTGAAAGAGTCATTTTTTTTGTCGACGACCAACCCTTCTTATACTCCGACGAGGTGGTTCTCTGCCGTTGATTCTCCTTTCCTCAGCCCATCAGCGCCATTGGATCGGGCCTTAGCTGGAGGAGGTTGGCCAAGTATCTCGGAGGCAGAGATTTGCTCCGGATTTCTCGGGATTGCTTGCCAGAGTTTTCGTCAGAAAAATAGGGTCGTCGGATTTATTTTTTGATTTTTCTAAAGTTTTGAATGGAATTCCTTAATGAAATAGTGTTGGGCTTATTGGGCTTGGGTTTTGGGCTTTTTATTTGGATTTTTGTTTTGATTTTTATTTTGGACTTTTTTGGACTTTTTAGGGTTTTGATTTTAAGATTTTAATGGGGTTTTGTGGGTTTAATTTAATCTCTTAATTTTGTGATTTAAGGTTTAATTGGTTTAGGTTTGATTTTTTCATGAAATTTTTTTTTAGGGATTTTTTAGGGTTTTGATTTTGAATTTCAGATTAGGGTTTTGAATTTTATTTTAGACTTTTTATATATGTTTTTGTGATTTTAATTAAGTTTGTGATTAAAGTTTAATTAGTTGATTTTGAATCATGGTTTTAATTATTTTGGGTTTTCTTATTTTATTTTGGGTTTGGAATTTTTATGGATTTTAGGGTTTTAATTTTATTTTTTAATTAGGATTTTGTGAGCTAAATGTGATTATTAATTTTGGATTTAGGGTTTTATTTAATTGATTTGAAATTAGGGTTTTGAGTTTTAATTAGGATTTATTTAGGGATTTTTGGATTAATTAGGGTTTTTATGTTTATTTAGGGTTTTTGTGTTTATTTAGGGTTTTTGCATTAATTTGAGTTTTGGTTTATTATTGATTAGGATTTTTAGTGGATTTTAACTTTAATTAGGGTTTTTACTTATTTATTTGGATTTTTATGTGATTTAATTTGAATTGAGCTTGAATTAGGGTTTTTGTCTTATTTAATGGATTTTAAATTGATTTAATTTCTTTTCACTTGATTAGGGTTTAGAATTTGATTAATTAGGGTTTTTATTGGATTTTAAGTGGGTTTGAGTCGGTTTTATTTTAAATTTTCGATGGATGTTGATTGGATTAAGTGGGTTCTAGGGTTTTATTGGATTTTAAGTTTAATTGGGTCGGGTGGGCTAGTGTGGGACGGATTGGACTTGTGTGGGTTAGGGTTCTGGTGGTTGCGACCAGAGCATCATCTAGAGGAGCATGCTGCCAAATGACCTCAAAATTGGGGTGCCTACTACAACCAAACTAATTGTCACCTTCTGCCACAACTCCTAATGGACCAACATCTAGGGCTGTAATGGAGAACACTCTTTCCTTGGTAGGCTGACGTGGTGTATCTCTTGCTGGCTTTGGTTGACTGGGACAGTCCTTCTAATAGTGTTCGGACTTCCCACAATTGTAGCATAATACACTGTCTAAGCTTCTCTTCCAGTGCCAACACTATGCCGCTATGTGCCCCTTCTTACCACAGACGTGGGACGATCCCATCTTCAAGCCGCTGTTGGATCTCGCATGGCTAAAAACAACACTCTCTGCTCTACCAGATGTAGGCCGCTCCTTCCACTTCTTCCAAGAGCTACAAGAACTCCTAGAACTTGGTGCTTTAGTGACTGAAGGTCGAGAAACAGAAGGTCAGGAGACAGAAGGTCAAGAGACAGACTTCCTCTGCTTTTCCTTCATAGGATACTCTTCTTGGAATAGCCTATGATCATCATCATAGTAGCTTGCAAGCTCAATAGCATCCACTAAGGTCTGACATTAGAAACCAATAACTCTGGATCTCAGCATAGGATTAAGTCCCTCCACAAATTTCTTGGCCCTGTTCTTCTCAAAATCACAGCCTGAGATAACTACTTCAGCTGAAGGAAGGACGAATCATACTCAACCACAGTCTGGCATCCCTACTTCAGGTTCTGGAATTCTCTGTCTAGCTTATCCCTCTCATGCATAGGGAAAATCCTTTCATAAAATACCTCTCAGAACTCTTCCCAAGTGATCATCAACAGGTCCACACTTGGAAGCTTGATGCGGTGCACAGTCCTCCACCACTGATCTGTAGCACCTTTGAGTTGAAATGTTGTGATCCAGACCCAATTCTCTGTTGGACACTCAATCACTTTTAGGATCTTCCCCACTACTAGGAACCAAGTCTCACAATCCTCTGGTGTGTCACGCCCATCGAAAGTTAGTGTGCCTAGTTGGCAAAACTACATGACCCATGTGTCTCCTTTTGCCTCATCCCTGTTGCTACTACCGAAGGACTGGGCGAAACCACGCATCATCTCGCCAAACTCTCATCTCATACCCCTCGAAGCACTGCCCTCTCCCATCTTGGAGTTGGGCATAGGAGCCTTGCCATGGCTACGACCACGGTGAGACATTTTCCTACCAGCACAATAAGAAAATACAGAAACCAAAATCAGGTGCAAACTCTCTACTACGTAGTCCTCTAGAGCCACTAGACCGGACATGACCAAGCCAGTGCACTAGGTGTAACCTTAGCTTTGATACCACTTTGTAACGCTTCGAACCCAGGTACGTTACCTAAATCATAGTATCATAAGCAAATTACACTAATTACAGTAATAATTAAATAATTGTAACTAAGGCTCACCTCTAGGAAACAATGTGTGGCTAGTAGCTCCTACTTTGGCATTGGAATTGGACTACACTCCAATCCTCACCTGAAAAGCAAGCAAAGCACACGTGAGTGACATCTAAGTCACCTAGTATGCGACCCAGACACAAATACAAAAAACTCGGCAAAACTTACTAAAAACACAGCTTTTAATTTATAAGAAATGGTTTTCTTTTGAAAATCCATTTTAAAACATTATTTCCACTTTTCCTTTAAGACAGTTGGAATTCTGTTTCCAAAACATGCCTTTTTCTAAAACTCAATTCATTTTTTAAATGTTTGGGATTTCTTCCCAAAACCAAATCATTTCAAAACACTTATCTCTTTTTCAAAACTCATCTTTCTTTTATGCATTTTAAAACCATTCACATATCTTGAGAAAATCATATTCTCGACCAGGTCTAGCCTAAAATATAATGCCTCGCAAGGTTTAAAATTGAAAACCACAAACATTGACTGGTAGCTGGTTAAAACCACAATTCTTATTTAATTCTTGGATTTTAGGACCTATCACAAGTCCAATCCTAGCCAAACCACATTTCTCTATTTTCACAAAACCACCACTTTTCTTATTCATTTCCACTTTTCCAACACCAACCTGTGTGATTCCACAATACATTATTAATGTTTTATTTTCAAACACTCTTAAGTTTTCCTTTTAAAACCATTTCCTTCTCATTCTTTCGTTGCAGGTATCTTTTCCACACAACACATGACCCTCTATTGGGGTCCCAACTCAAATTCATGAAAAACCATGCTTAAAAACCATAAATTGGGTCTCATGCCCCAAAAACTACACATTTAATCTGTTTTTATTTATTTTTGGGCTTCAAACCCAAAACCATTTCCAAATTCACTTATTTGGATCCCTTATTCCTCCATGACATTTGATCCTTAACACATGCTCATTATCAGTTTAAAACCATTAAATTGCCATTTTTCTAAACATATTCATTTATGAAGGCTAGGGCAAAATCTGTAGACCGAATTCCAGGTTCGGTATACTAAAAATCCCTGATTCGTTATATCGAACCTTTTCGGTAAATCAAAACTCTTTGTTCGGTCGACCGAAGATTTTCAATTTAGCGAAACCTAGGGCTTATTGGAAACTAACAGGGATTCAGTATGCCAAACCTAGTTTGGCATGCCAAATCTCCCGTGCCCTGCATGCATCTCCGGCTTACGAACCAATCGTTCGTTGAAAATGGAGACCTCTGGCAGACCCCTCAAACATGCATCATAAAACATGAATAAATCATGGGTTGTAAACGCTTGAGTCTACTTCAAGATCCCTCAATCCATTCATGAATCAATTCATCATGCAATCCATACGAAAATCATAAAGGCATGGAGCTCGATTTTAGTTATTGTAGCATGCATACCATAATCTCATACCAATCCATATAAATTTATCCTAACCACATGATCTCTACATTTTCATGCTATCCATCACATTCTCATCCATCCTAGTATTTTTCTAAGATTTTACAAGCATTTATCTCATTTTTCTTACACTTAACACATTAAGCTATAATCACAGAACGGAGGAGAAAGATGGGGTTGCGTACCTTAGGCGGTACTCTGGCGATTTCCCCCACACTCCGACGAACCTCCCCACGCCCTAGCGAAGCTTTCTCCATCGATGAACCACGCTAACAGGGCACACCTTCTCTAGCTCAGGCACCACTCCTCTTGTCCTTCTTTCTCTCGCAACTGCCTTCACTCCATTTCCTTTTTCCTATTTATCCCCTCCTCCTCCCGCATCACGCTGGCCTCCCATCGCATCTCCCTCGCTTCGAAGGGGACCAGGAGACAAAGGCTGCTACTGTAATGGCACAGATTGTGGGAAGAAGAAATAAGGAGGAGATGGAAACGAATGCTCATGAGGGAAAAGAGAGAAAAAGGAAAGGAAGAAAAGAGAAAAGAATGGGCAAAGAAACCGAGACAACTGTACATCCTCAAACCAGACTCCACGTTGGTCCCATAATCACAGACAAGTGCACAAAAAGCCTACCAAACCTCACAAGAAACAACAGATTATCCATTAATAAACCATTTATACAATATTACAATTAATTACATGGTTTACATTTAAAATGGCTAATATGGCCTAGATGTCATAGTATATATATATATGTGTGTGTGTGTGTGTGTGTGTGTATATCTATATATATATATATATATATATTAATCTGGATGGGGGTAATTAATTGGCACAATATTGATTAGGATAATAATTAGAATGATATTAGAGTTGCCTAAAATGAATTAGCAAGAGAATTTTGGAGCATGGGTAGATTAAAAGCTGATATGACTTAGAAATGCTAAGTCTCCCCCTATATTGGTCTAGATGAACTTTAGGGTGATGGAATAACCTTAGGGTAAGCCCGTGTGTGGTTTTGGGTGTGGTGCACTGAAGGGGATATTCAGTAGCACTATTCAGCCTCGCAAGTGTAAAAGGACTTCGTGACCGAGGTTTTGGCCCTTGTATGGCGGCTTCTAGGTGAATTAGATATGTAGATGATGTGTTTGCTAGTGTTCTTCTTGGGTTATTGTCGCAGGTTGAGCATGTTGCTCGAGAACTTAGACGTTCCCAAGATGTGGTTTCCTGTGCTAGACAGAGGAGTTGTCTCGGCTATGTTTTCATGAAGTTTTCCTATGGAATTGGGGAATTTCAAATGGTTTTCAAGGCTTTGGAAAGAAAGTGATTTAAAGGATTTTGGAAAAGAGATTTTGTTTGAGAGTAGATGTCTCTCATTATATTTCCCCATGTGATCCCTAGCTTATGGTTTTGCGATGCATTTTGGGAAATGCCTTTGAAATGGTTTTCGGAAAGAGTTTGGAAAAGAATTGTGTGTGCCTTTCAAAGGTTTTGAAATTGATTTCCAGTGTTTTCTATTGTGGTGAGACCAAGAGGCTGAGGTAAGTATTTGTTGGATCCTGGAGGTATGATGCTCCTGGGTTGTCGTTTACGAGGCCAAGGTTGAGGTCTGTGGGTCGAAGGTTTGTTGGACCTAGAGGTATGATACTCTGTTTGTTCCGGGAACTGAAGACCTAGGGTACTGACTATACTCAAAGGTGCATGACAATATGCCAAGTGGTATGAGACCTCTATGAGGCTGGACACGGCACTCTTGTTAGTATGGGTGCCGAGGTTTGTTCCAGATCCACGTGGATTGGTGTCAACAATATAGTAGGAGGTGTGAGACTCCAATGGGAACTAGTTCTCAGACACGACCATGGTTGCCGAGGATTGGGGTAGTCAAGAGGGACCTGATTACTCGTACGTGATGGTGTAGGCTGGGCCTAGGGATATGAAACCTTGGTGTCTAGGTTACCATGGGGGCGTCGTGAGGAGATGCATCCCCGTGTTTTTTAGTAGCTTGTGAGAAGGCAAAGTGAGGCCTGTTGGCCGGGGCAGTGTCTGCCCTACACGGGGACTTTCATCACGGCATTACAAGCACCATTGGTCACACTTCAGTGGTTTGCTTGTGGCTTGGTCACCCCTGATCAAGGTGGCACTAGTGAAATGAATGTAATAATATGTTTGGTTTTGAACCAAGATTTGTGGTTTGTTTTGCCCATGAGTGGTGATGCAGTTTTGCTCGATTTTCGGCTGTGAGTGGCGGTGTGGTTTTGTGTAGCCTTTGGCCCGTGAGTGGCACTATAGTTTTGAGTGATTTTGCCCATGAATGGCTTGACTGTTGGTGTGGTTCTTTCCCATGAGTGGCGAGGTGTTTTGTGTTGTTCCGCCATGAGTTGCAATGAGATTTAGTTTGGTTTTGCGCCCGTGAGCAGCGTTATGTTTACCAGAATGATGTTGTGCTAGTTTTTGGGATTATGATGCCATGAGATTTTGAGCGAGGCTCTATGCTTGGTGTGGTGTGGCAACTTTGGTGCTATTGTGAGCTTGACTTGGCAGGTGTAACCATTTCAAGTATTGCATGAGGTTTTGAAAACATGCTTATGGTTTTGAAAAGAATTAAAAGATGTGGTTTTTGGAAAGGCAAATTATGATTTTGAAAGGAAAGGAATGTTTTCAAGACATGATTTGAAAAGCATGGTTTCAAAAGATTTATGCTTGCCAGGCAGTGATGCTTGTTTTATTGTGGTGTTGGCATTTAGGAGATGCCAAGGTTTGTTGGTTTTGGTGTAGGTTATGCCTATTTCTTTGTCATGGTGTGCCAAATGGTTGTGGGGTGTGTGCTGAGTGATTGTCGTGAGTGCTCACTCATGTGTGCTTTGGTTTTGTGTTTCTGCAGGTGCAGGATAGGAGTTCGTTTCAACTAGTGTACATAGGAGGATTCACTCTACCACACATCAGGGTTTCTGGTGAGTTTGTAATTTAATCTATTTCTGTTATTTAAGTTGGGTAGTTATGTGTGA
The DNA here is from genome assembly GCA_024699735.1 of Posidonia australis. Classification (NCBI taxonomy): domain Eukaryota; kingdom Viridiplantae; phylum Streptophyta; class Magnoliopsida; order Alismatales; family Posidoniaceae; genus Posidonia; species Posidonia australis. The sequence continues at coordinate 14,140 of JAMKQA010014293.1, forward strand.
ACCTAGTTTAGTATATTTGTGCTAGTAAGGAAAAAAAAACATTTAGGTGAGAGGTAGCACCTATAGGGCAAGGGCATTACAAAGCTACATGTTTTGAAAATGATTTCTGATATGGTTTTGAATCCACGGGTTTGGGGTGTCGGTAACATCGTATGGAACCAATTGTCAGACACGACCATGGTTTTCAAGTTTAGGGCGGTCGAGAGATGCCGAAGTAACCCACTTGTAACAATGTAGGCTTGGCCTATGGATTTGAGACCTAGGTGTTCGGGTCATTGACGGTGTAGGCTGAGCTTGGTATATGAACTTGGGTGTTTGGGTCACTGATGGGACGTCAGGAAAAGACATATCCCTATGCTTTTGGTAAATGAAATGTTGAGGCCTGTTGGCCGAGGCGATGTTATCCCACATGGAGAGTTTCACCGTGGTAGTGTAGTACAGTAGGGGAAATGATGTCCTCATCAGGTGCTTATACGGCCAATTACCTCTGATCAAGATAACACTATTGAAAATGAATCTAAATTGTGTGGTTTTGAGCTAGAATCAGAGTTAGTGTTTTGTCTTGAGGCTTTAGCCTGATTCTAGTAGAAAATGATAATTGTGATTTAAACCAGTTACCAGCCAATGTATGATTTTGTTTTGAGCCTTGTGAGGATTGTGGTTTTGGATTAGATCTAGTCGAAAATACAGATTTCTCAACATGCGTGAATGATTTGAAAATACATGATATTTCAAAAAAGAAAAGAAAAATAATTGAAAAATGTATGATTTGGATATGAGTTTCTGAGTTTTGTGAGTTGGGATTTGTAGTTTCCCCATGGTTTGTAACAAGATTTTATAAAGATAGAAAATTAGAGTTTTGGTGTGGTTTTTGTGGTTGAGTGCATATTGGGTGACTTAGAAGTCACTCACATGTGTTTTGGTTTTGTTTGGCTTTTCAGGTGCGTAGTTGGGTGTAGTCCGGTCATTGTTGTTTAAGTCTAGAGCCACTATGTAACGCCCTACATTTCCACAATAATTAAAAACAATTAAATTACGGGAAAATTAAAGCCAAACAGTACATATCTAACTACCAGGAACCTGTGTGTGCGGCTAGGAGACTCTAGACTATATGCATTACGCTAACCCTCTACATGCCTGCACCTGTAAACAAAAAACACGAGGAAGAACGTATGAGTGATAAAAGTCACCTAGTACACATCTCAAGGAAAACCACGGAAAACAAAACTATAATTAATTTTCCTTTTAAATTCATTTCACAAACTATTTTCTCAAAACCTCACAAAACAGGCCCACACCGGCCAAAGCCACAACCGGGGCTCTACTAGCCCAAAACTACAAGCAAAGACCGTCAATGGCCAAAACCACACATAGTGAGTCAGGAAGCCCGGTGCTAGGCAACCAAACTCTGGCCACAAGCAGCCAACCAAAGAACAACCAACGGCGTCTACACTGCCACGACGTGCCACCTTGTCAAGGAGCCACGACGTCCTGCGATTCTCCAACCTAGGGAACCTTCACAAAGCCAAACCCTCCCTGGGAAGGCTGTCTTGTCTCTCAGGATGCTACCAGCTATGGGGCACTTGTCTCACCCGCATTGGCCACCACAGGGTACGCTTCCTCACGACGTCCTCCACACACGGTGCTCAGGAGGGAGTGTCATACCTCCACACCCGACGACACCTGAGCCTTAATGCTCACAGCGACAGTAGGCATATCATACCTCCCCGTCATGCCACAAGACACCTCAACCCATGGACCGCAACCCTGGCCTTGAGACGATAGTCAAGGAGTCTCATACCTCCAGGACCCAGCGGCCCTTAGCCTCAAGTATCTCAGCCCCAGACCTCGACCATGGAGTCGCGCCCGACCACCCGAGAATGTTGTCACATTCCTTGGTCCAGACGACATGGTCCCACACTATCTCGGCCTGTACATAGAAAACCAAGAAAAAAATATTCCAAAACTGGCCAACTATTTCTTTGAAATCCACTTTCCAAAATCATTTTCATATCTTTGAAAATTCTTCCAAAGCCTCGGCAAAACGATGCATCAGGAGTCCTAGGGACCACCACTGACATCCCACAATCTCTCTCAATGGGACAAAACATAGCAATCCAGAAAGTCCTCAGAAAACACATTTTATAAACACATTTAGGCCCAAATTCAGCATGCCGAAAACAGGTTCGGTATGTCGAAAAACCCTGGTTCGATAGACCGATATGGATTGGTCGACCAAATCAAGTCAACGATCAACACTCAGGCCAAAATCGGTATACCGAAAATGATTCGATCGATCGAAATCTCCTGATTCGGGTGACCATCCATAATCGGACGATCAAATTTCGACTAGAGGACCTAATTTGACATAAAAACGGTATACTGAAATAGTTCGGTATGCCGAATTCTAAAAACAGAAAACAACCCAAACCCTATAGTCCGAATTCGCCCCAACTAGGACCTTCGATCAGACCCTCTAAACAAATACCAAAAATCTTGCATAAAGCATAAGATGTAGACCCTCTAGTCTACTCCAAATCCAAACAAACAAAACTAAAATCAATTCACCATGCATTAAGATATACAATCGCAAAGGCAGATGGGTCGAAACGACCCAAAACACACCAACTACCATAAATATCCATAAATGCCACAATAAATTCTCAAAAATTCTAAAACATTAAATTTAGCCTAGATTACATGCATCCTAGGCATTTCTACCATTTTACATGATTTCTACACATTAAATAGGGATACATACCTGAAACGACCTCCAACGATCTCTAGTTGACTCTAGCGAATTCCGACGACCCCCCACGACCACGGTCACAACACAACCCTGGGAGCACTCCACTCGAGCTCCATGCACCACCACAAGCCACCACAGTGCCTCAGCTTCTCTCTCTCTCTCTCTCTCCGTCGACGCACGAAAGAAGGGAACAGAGGAGGCAAGGGAGGATGGGGGGAAAGGAGAAGGGGGTGGAGAAGGAGGAGTGGGGAGGAAGGGAAGGGAAGTTGGCAAGGAGAGATGCACGCCGGCAAAGGAGGAAAGAAGAAGAAAGAAGGAGAAGACGGCGACGAGCGGTAGGAGTGCAGTGCGGCTTATAAAGGCTACACATGCAGTAACTGGGAGAGTGCTCACCTGCACGTCTCAGCCTCCGGCACACCACACGAGCACACCGGCCACTCCGACCAACCACCAGCCACAACAACCAGCCCACAGCGTGGACCCCACACTCGAGCCCCACATGCACAGTGCCAACCGCACACAGGGATGCGCAAAAGAAGCTGGCCCACGAGACCCAAGCCTAAAAGCATAAAATCACACAATGGGCCTCAGAACAGTAACACCCGTCTAGGAATAAAATTCATAAAATGTAAATAATTACAAAAATGAATTTTACGGGTGTTACACACGAGTCGCACACCATTTCTGCGTAGGAATCTTTCCCTAGTTATTTTTAATTGATGCAACTTATTGTGATTAGGGTTGATACTATATTTTGGTAGCGTACTTGGGTTCGAGATGTTACAATAATAAAGTAACTCCTACTCCCATGGATCCTAATATTAAATTACTCAAGAACAATGGTCATGCGAAGGCTCAACTAGAATATGCTAGTGTGATTGGTAGTCTAATGTATGCTTTGCACTACACAAGACCAAATATAACTTAAATTGTAGGTATACTATGTCAACTTACTAGTAATCCAAGTACAAGGCATTGGAAAGCCATTTCTAGGTTTCTAAGTTACTTGAAGGGGACTTTAGATTGTGGACTGTGTTACCATGGATATCCTTCAATGATAGACGAATATAGTGATGTAAGTTGGGACAATATAGAGTCCAAATCAAAGTTTGGTACTAGTTGGACCTTTACTTGGGGTGGTGTCCAAGATGTAGATATGTATATTTGAATCCATTATGCTTGCATTATTAATTGCATTAGTAGACTTACGTAAAGAAGTAGAATGGTTGAGCAATTTAACAATAGATGTTCCATTGTGCAAGAAACCTATCCTTGCCACTATGATCAATTGTGATGACTAGACAACATTGTATAAGATTTCCAGCAATTTTTATAATGAAAAATCAAGGCATTTAAGCCTTGGGCATCAATATATAAGATAATTACTCAACACTAGGGTAATTACAATTTTTTTTAGGCTAGCAATTAAATGTTATTTTATTGATATTTGAGTGAGTACATAAAATAATGATACACCTCAAATTGACGCAATGGACCTATCTATCACCAATTCATTTATTAGTCTGGAAAAACTCCACTCCGAAACCCACAACCTTGGGAAAACATAGACGAGAAAAAGACTAACATGTTGTAATATCTACATACCAATATAGGACAATCATGGATTAATACCGTGGATCAGCTACGTGGATTGGAGCCATGGATAAGTCTCATAGATTTGTCCTACATTATGATTAGACTAGAAAATCCAAAAATGATGCAAATTATGAACCAGGATTGATGCCTGTTTGTAATCTAGAAAAGCTGGTGGTATGAATGTTTGTCAAGGTTGATTTGTGTTTAATTCTCTTTGTAATTATGTTTTTAACTAGTTCATTGTACTGTATGGTATTTTGGCATTTTGCAACCCGTGTATGTGTGTGGGAGTTGGGACAGGAGAAACTGCCAAAAGAGCATAGTGTAGTATAGTAGACACTACCCTTTACTATGCACACCATACTCTACAAACAACATCGACTTACCATGCCCTACCATCGATTGACTCGAGATTACGAGTAGCTATCAACAACTAGGTGAGAGATAAAAGAAGAGGAAGGGAGGGCTGGCATCAAGGCAAGAAGCCAAAGAGAAGGGGGAGAAGAGAGAGAGGGCTGAAGGTCTAGTGATGGAGGAAACACAGGAAGCTTGCTGGAGAAGAAGAGAGATCACTAGAGACACTTTGTATGCATCCCTCCTCCGTTTTCATGCCTGATTTTGCTTAAACTAGTGATAAATCTATAGATTATCATGTTCATGAGATGTGGTAGAGATTTCAGATTTTTCAGTGATTTATTCAAGGATTTTCATTGAATTTTCGATATAGCTACTATAGTAGTTCATAGCAGATTCTTTGGTTTTGAACTTTTTTAACTCAAGCTATACAAATTAGTTTTTGATGATTTCTATCCCAAGTGGTAGAAGACTTAGGGCTCTACGATTTCATGTATTTTGTACAATTTTAGGGACTCTATGGAGAGATCGCATTGAGTTCCCACTTTGAACGATTTCCATTCATCGTGTTTCCAGGTTTCTTAACTGTATGTAAAAACTTGACTCGTATGTTGGCCCCGCAGACCATCCTCATGTGTTGGTCCCAAGATCAACTACCGTGGTTTGGGTATACTAGGTTTTGTGTTGGTGATTAATTGGTGTAAATCATGGTTTTGATTCTGGAAATGATTTATGTAATGAAAAATGTTTTGGAAAATGATTTTGAAAAGAGAATGCATATGTTTTGAAAATGTTTTTTGTGGTTTTGGTAGCAACAAGGTTGTTGAAAGATTGTATTGGCGAAAAGAGAGTGTTAATACCTTTGATAAGTCAAGAACGCATCCGAGGTTGTGATTGCCGAGTTTTAGTCCAAGGATGAAGTCGCGTGACTGTGGTTGTGGTACTACGTGGCCCACGGTATGAGAGACATGGATTACCTCTACATGGTTGTGGTACTACGTGACTGTGTTGTTACTGTTCGCGTCTACGGTTCGAGTCTTCAGGTGCTTGGGAAAAAAAGGGTGTCGGTAGGACACACCCCGTGCTATGTGATATGTGGATATAGTGCAACTATGAATAGAGTGGTTGGACTCCTACATGGGGTAGTTTACCATAGTAGTGTAGTGAGGATGAAGTTGGAGCCTTGCACACTACTTGTGGCTACTTTAGTGCCCGTGGCCAGGATGAATCGACGGATTTTTATGTTGTATGTGCAAGGTTTTGAGCTTGATTTCTAGTCGTGGTTTGGCTTTTTGGATATGCATAAAGTGTTTTCAAAGATGCATGAGATTTTAAATGAAAATGATGACTCTTATTTAAAAAAGCATGATTTATGATATGATTTCCTGAATATCTATTGTCAAGTTTTATGGTTGTGGTGTCTTCTTTAGATTTGGGTTTCAGTACTATGTTTTATGTCCATAGATTCCTACTGAATATTGGTCTAGGTCTTTATGGGTGCATACTTAGTGACGTTGATGTCACTCACATGTGGATTTTTGTGTTTTTTCTTTTAGGGGCAATTGAGGTATGCATTCTAGTTTTGGTGCACATAGTTGGAGATACATAGGTGCACATAGTTGGAGATAAATAGCCGCACAATATAGTGCTGGATAGTGGTAGATTATTAAGAGTTGTTTTCATTGTTAACTTTAACTTTTCATAGTTATTTATTTGATAAATTACTTGGGTAGTATTGATACATGTCTCTAGTGCAAGAGGCCATTACAAAGTGGTATTAGAGCTTAGGTTATACGAAGTGCACCAGCTAACGGTATGCGGGTTAGTAGCTCCTTAAGGACTACAAAGTGCAAAGTTCTTGCACCCGACTTATTGTGCATTTTGTGGTGGCAGTAGGATGCCGTTTCGAGGTAGAGGTAGAATTAGGACTCCCACATCGAGCTCCAATATGGGAGAGGATATAGTGGATGGAGAGGAATGCAACATGACCTAAGCAACATGATGCAGGGGATTGTCCAATCCCTCGACAGAGGCACCATAGATGAGACAAAGGGAGATCTATGGCTCAAGCAGTTTTATCGATTGAGGACATCGACTTTCGATGGCTAAGGCAAGTCGAAAGAGTGTAAGACTTGGTTGTTGGAGATAGAGAAGATGTTGTAGGGTATGAAGTGCCCTAAAAAGAAGAGGGTTCAGCTAGCGACCTTATAGTTCAAGGGCGACGCTAAGCAATGGTGGAGAGCCACAAGTCGCCTGAAGTTCTCAAACTCCAATTTGCTAAAGATCTCTTGGGAAGATTTCCAAGACATTTTCTATAAGAAGTATTTTCTAGAGCAAGAGAGGGACAGACTAGATAGGGTGTTCCAGAACCTGAAGTGGGATAGCTTGACAGTGGCAGAGTATGAGACAACCATCACTTGATTAGAGCAATTTGCACAACTATTTGATACAAAGTAGTGCAGGGTTAAGATATTTATGGAAGGGTTGAATCCGAGACTCAGACTGAAGGTCTTAGGTTATCGGTGCCAAACTTAGTGGATGTAGTGGACCTGGTTGCCTGATTTGAGGATGAGCATAATCTATTCTTAGAAAGTCAGCCTAAGGGGAAGGAAAAGATGTTCACTCCACGACCTTCTACTTCTAAGATGTCGAGCTCTGGAAGTTCTGGGAGCTCCAGGGAGAAAAGGACGGAGCACTCTGATTCAACTATTGAGGTAGGACGTAGTTTTACTAGGAAGGGCAGCACAGAACACAAGCAGACTGGCTTGAACAGTGGCTCATGGGGAGGAAGATCTTGATTTGACTATAGACGACAGGGCACATAGTGTGTAGTGTAATCGTTGACAATGGAATCTAGATGACGTGGTGTGCTACAATTGTGGGAAGACTGTGCATGTTTAGTGGAGTTGCCTTAATCCTCTGAAGGCAACTAGGGACGCACTTCGCCAACCAACCAAAGGCTAAGTGTTCATAATATCAACTCCTGATGTCGGTCTTTCAAGGTACATTGTAGAAGATAAGGAGTAGTGATGAGTCATGTACGATGGTTCTTGTACTCCCTGTGTAGTATCCAATACTATTCTCAATAATAGTTATGATTTGTGGTTATGAATGTGTTGTTATTTGGTTCTTTTATTGTGACTAACCAAATGGCTAGGGTGTTGTTCGACTCGGAGCATTCATTCTCCTTTATCTTTGAGTCATTTGTGGCTGAAATTAGAAAAAGGCCAGCTAAGTTGGCTTTTCACCTTGATGTGGGAACTCCATTAGGAGAACACAACCTAACATGGAGATATTCACGGTCAGTCGACGTTAAGTTGGTAAACAAGGATTTTAAGGCCAGTTTAATAATAATGGATATGCAAGAGTATGATGTAATACTAGGCATGGATTGGGTAACACAATATTCCGTAGCAATTGACTGTGCCAAGACGAGAGTGTTAGAGGAATATCCATGCCAAGGATGGTGTATGGTACAAGGAGTAAGACCAGAAGAGTAGAAGAACGTAATCTCGGAAATCAAGGCCTACTACTCCCTATCAAGAGATAGTGTGGAATATTTGGCCAGTGTGATAGTGTCCTTCTCACCTACTTTATGGGTACAAGATATACCAGTCGTTTGGGAGTACCCTGTTGTTTATCCAAAGGAGGTACCAAATATGCTGCCACACAGAGAAGTAGAATTCCTAATTGATTTAGTGTTAGGATCAAGTCCTATTTCAAAGGCCTTCTTCAGAATGGCACTTGCTGAATTGTGGGAGCTTAGGAATTAGCTACAAGAGCTACCCCACAAAGGGTTTATTAGGCCAAGTGTATCACCTTGGGAGCGCCTATGCTATTCGTCAAAAAGAGGAATGGTTCACTCCAGTTATGCATAGATTATCTGATGTTGAACCAGATCACTGTAAATAACAAATTCCCATTGCCTAGGATAGATGATCTGTTTGATCAACTATAGGGAGCCTCCATCTTTTTGAAGAATGACTTGAGATCTGGCTATCACCAACTTTGGATCTAGGAGTCGGATGTACACAAGATGATCTTTTGGACTCGATATGACCACTACGAGTTCTTGGTTATGCCATTCAGGTTGACGAATGCTCTAGTGACATTCATGGACCTAATTATAGAGTATTCAAGCCTTACCTAGATCAGCTCATACTGGTGGTTGTTCACATTGTGCTGGTATACTCTCCTAATGTAGAAACTCATCAAATGCATTTGAGGACTGTACTGAAGATGCTGAGATAGCATCAACTCTATAAAAAGTTCTCTAAATGTGAGTTTTGACTCGATGATGTCACATTTCTTGGCCATATCATCTCAGGAGAAGGTATTAAAGTGGATCTAGCCAAAGTAGAAGCAGTAAACAGTTGGGCCAAACCTAAGAATGTGTCAGAGATCAAACGTTTCTTGGGATTGGTAGGATATTATCGAAGGTTTATCTAGGATTTCTCCAAGATTGTAGTAACTTTGACCAGACTGACTCAGAAAGAAGTTCCATTTGTTTGGGATTGGCAGTGTGAAGAAAGCTTCAATGATTTAAAGGCCCGTTTGGTCACATCTCCAATCATGACCTTGCTTTTCTGGAGTAGTGGTTTCACAGTGTATAGCGATGCCTACGGCACTAGATTGGGGCATGTCTTAATGAAATATGGTAAGGTGGTGGCATATGCTTTCCATTAGTTGAGAGACCATGAGAAGAATTACGTCACTCATGACTTGAAGATGGCAGTAGTTGTTTTTGCATTGATGTTTTGGAGGCATTATTTGTATGGTGAATAGTTTGACGTATTCACAGACTATCGAAGCTTGAAGTACATTTTTACACAAAAAGACTTGAACCTAAGACAGGGAACTTGGGTGGAATATCTCAAGGACTATGTCTTCAGTGTATCCTATCACCCAAGAAAAGCTACTGTGGTTGTGAATGCATTGAGCAGACACTCTTATGTCATAGCCTACTTGATGGTTAGGGAATGGCATATACTGGAAGGGTTGCTTGAGTATAGACCTCAAAGGCAATCTCAAGGACATATTCGAGCTTAGATAACAAACTTGTCTATTTGCCTAAGGCTATTAGAAGCAATTGTGGCTGTTCAACAACTAAATCCTTCCATACAAGAAATCTGGATGAAGTTGGAAATAGGCGAGGCACCCCACTTCTCAATTGGTATAGATAGTGGGTTAAGGTACGACTTGCACCTATACATACCTTAGGTGGAAGAGGTGAAGCAAAGATTATTCGATGAAGCCCACCGATCCAGACACATGATTCATCTATGGAGCACCAAGATGTACAAGGATATGAAATATGAGAAGGAACTTCTAGTGGCCTAGAATGAAGAAATAAATTGCTGAGCTTGTGACGAAGTGTACGACTTACCAAATGGTGAAGATCGAGTACCAGAAGCCCAGAGGAACTCTGCAACCTTTGAATATTCCTGTTTAGAAATGAGAGCATGTGTTGATAGACATTGTGACAAGATTTTATCCAAAATCAAGAGAAAGAATGACACAGTGTTGGTAATCGTTGACTATATTACGAAGTCAACACACTTCACACCCATGTGGGTAAATCTCACGTTGTTGCAGTTGGTAGAGTTATGTGTCTGAGATAGTTCGACTGCATGGAGTTCTGGTGTTAGTCGTGTTTAACAAAGACACATGATTTACATCATGGTTATGGGGAGTATTGTAAGATGCATTTGACACTATATTGAATTTCAGTACCACCATCCACCCTTAGATAGATGGTCAAATCGAAAGGACTATTCAAACATTGGAGGATATGTTGAGGGCATGTGCCTTGGATTATTGAAGAAGTTGGGAGGAACATCTGCCATTGATTGAGTTTCCTTACAACAATAGTTATCACTCTAGTATTTGGATAACACCATATGAAGCTATTTATGATAGACCACTTGCTAGTGCAAAGTTAGCGAATGCTAGCTTTTAGGCCTAGAGATTGTGCAGCAATGTGCATACAGAGTGGACCTAATCTGGAAAACGTTTGTAGCTACACAAAGTAGATAGAAAAGCTATGCTGAAAAGAGGTGGAGACCTTTTGAGGTCAAAATAGGAGACTTTGTTTTTTTAAAGGTATCACCAACTAAAGGGGTAGCGGGATTTGGAAAGTGAAGGAAGTTGAGTCATCACTACATCAGACCCTACAAGATTTCCAAAAAGGTTGATGAAGTGGCATATAACTTGGATTTGCCTTTAGAACCCTCAAGTGTGCATAGCATTTTTCATGTTTCTATGCAGAGAAAGTGCTTGAAGGACACATCCTAGGTGATACCAGTGTAGCCAAAGGAGTTATAGGAGGATTTGTCTGTGGTAGAGGATGTTGTTCAGATACTTGACCGAAAGGAACAAGTCCTCAAGAATAAAGTGATTCCCCTTATACTTTTTTAGTGGAGGCACTATGGCACAGAGGAGGCTACCTGGGAGTGTGAGGTAGACGTCTAATCTCGATAACCCCACTTATTCTACTAGAGATGAATTTCAAGGACGAAATTCTTTTAAGGGGATAGGATGTAATATCTGCATACCTGTATGGGACAACTATAGATTAATACTGCAGATCAACCACATGGATTGGAATCATGGACAAGTCTCTTAGATTGGTCCTACATTTTGATATGACCAGAAGATCTAGAATTGATGCAAATCATGTACCAAGATTGATGCCTGTTTGTAATCTAGAAAAGTTGGTGGTATGAATGTTTATCAAGGTTGATTTGTGTTTAATTCTCTCTGTAATTATGTTTTTCTATGGTTCCTTGTACTATGTGGTATTTTGGCATTTTACGACCTATGTATCCTAGGACAGAAGAAAATGTCAAAAGAGCACAGTGTAGCATAGTAGACGTCGCCCTTTACTATGCACACCATACCTTTCAAACGACACAGTCTCACCATGCCTTGATGCCAGTCAACCAGTGATTTCGAGTAGCCATCGATGGCTGGGTGAGAGATAAAAGAAGAGGAAGGGATGGCGAGTGTCAAGGCAAGAAACTAGAGAGAGAAAGAGAAGCTAGAGAAAGAGAGAGAGAGGGCTAGAGGTCCAGTGAAGGAAGAAACAAGGGAAGCTCGCCTGAGAAGAAGAGAGATCACCAAAAACACTCTATATGCGTCTATAGACACCCCAATTTTGAGGTGACTCATTGATAAGACTCCAGTTGTTGCTTTGGATGTGACTGATCCTTGAACCAACCCCAAACTCATAGCAAACCCACAGCCCAGTTAGAAAACCAAACCAGTAAGGGAGCACTTACCTGGCACACCAACCTAGCACACCTAGCTAGCACACCTCCCTAGCACACCTAGCTAGCACACCTCTCTAGCACACATAGGTGGCACACATAGCCGGTGCACATCCCCAGCACACAACTCTTTGCAGGCTACGGGCTGTTGGCTTTCCACCTCCCATAGCTGTTACATCCAGCAGCGACTATGCCATGGAAACTTCCAGGCTTTTCGTCTACGAGGCTCTCCCCATTCCCATGAGTTACCTATGAGAAAATCCTATATAAGGGCCCCCATAGGTAGCCATGAGAAGAGGTTAGAAATCCTGAGTTGAAGTTAGAAATCCAGAATTCTGCAATTCTGCTTTGAGCCAGCTTCTTGCACGAGTCACGTCCTCTATCCAGCAACCTATATTCGTTTTCTGGAGCACTCTCTTGCATCCCTAAGCACCCATGGTCCTTCCAAAGAAACAAGGATCTCTTTATCTCTGAAATATCGAGAGGGAACATCTTGAGAGGTAGGCCTTCCACCTCTTCTTCCTTTTTAGTTTTATTTTCAGAAAACATGACAAAGCATGCTTAAACAGGTACATGTAGACT
>JAMKQA010014294.1:0-49275 GCA_024699735.1 Posidonia australis
GTGTAGCACCTCCTCAGGTAGATACTATTCAGGAACCTAGAAAGTGAGGGAGCCACCTTTCATTGTGAATTGGGCGAAGTATCCAAACTTCTCATGAACCCTGCACCTCCTAGAGGGAGATAAAATGTTATGGGTGAGAGTGAGAGTGTGAAAATTATAATAAAAATAAAATATATGTGAAAGGGCATAAAAGAATAAGAAGACAGAAGTCGCAGATAGAAGTCCACCCTAAAGAGAGAGACATGTCAGGTAGCCCTATCCCTCAAGTTTATCTTGGAGAGGAGTCGGAGTGAATACATGGGAGAAATGTCCAAAAGGGCCTAGCCACCCCTTCAAGCAAGAAACAGCTCCCCACCATAGACCAGGTACCTATTACCTCCAAGCCAGGGATAGAGTGAGCCCACATGCCTATGAGGGAGAGAATAAAGAGTTAATAAAAATAAAAAGCAGAGGTATGGTCAAAGGGATTTGGAATGGAGCCCAAAACACAGTGACCCGTTTCCAGAGAGCCACCCAACAACTAGGGGCTTGAATAGAGTGTCATGAGGTCTGGAGTTGCCATTCCCCTTGTACTTGGCATTAGGCATCCCAACGTTGAGGGCATAAATAAGATCCAGCAAACCATTTCATATGCATACATTTCTTCCTGTAAACAAATATCCTAATAAATGTCACAGAGTGCCACTTGGCTCTCTTGTCTTGAATATGACAGCGTCTTTCAGTTCAAGAGAATCAAGAGGACATCGCCGAAACCAGGGGAATGTATGCTGCTCTGGTTCGTTTGGGACCATTTGTGTCAACCAGCGGCATGTCAGCTGTCCTATGGTTGGTCACACTGAGCCAGTACTTGACCAGGGGCATGTAAGCTGCTCTGATTGGTTAAGAGTCATTCCTGTCAACCAGGGGCATGTCAGCTGTCCTATGGTCGCACACTTTGAGCCAATTGCTCGACCAGGGGTATGTCAGCTGCTCTATAGGTCGAAAATCCTCAATGATCGGTCAGAGGGCGCAGTCAAACAGTTCCAGCTCTCTAGATTTATTGTTCTTGTCTCACTACTTGGGTGCTTGGTTAAAACTAGTTGGTAACTAGGACCTCCCCTCATGATTGTGCACAAGATTTAGTCCGTTCAGCAATTCCTTGTTTTGTTTGCTACAGTCTTCAGTTCTGGGCCAATTTCTCTAATTCTTTTAGTATCATTTCAGCTTTTATCTGTCTGCTTTAGTTTTGCTACGTGCTGTTGAACGAGACAAATTGGAAATCTGTTTCTAAAGAATAATGTTTTGAACATCTTCTACAAGAGATCGTTTACTACTAAAGAGTCTCAAGCCAAGCAAAGCTGAGTTATCTTGCGGATCATGGGGTATCCTATAATGGTTGTGCCCACTTAGTGCTCAAATGTTCTCCAGGCTTGGATCAAGCAGTTAACTGAAAGTGACCGCGACAAGCTGCGGATTTGGGGAATCTCTACAATGCTTCTGGACATCGCAAAAGTGGAGGTTTCTCGTTACTTTTTGTGTGTGGCTACCCGATTCTGGAATCCAGATCATCACGTGTTCCGCTTTGGGAGAATCGAGCTAACCCCTACTCTAGAAGAGGTGCACAGAATTTGTTGCCTGCAGAGAGTCCTCGGACCCACAGTGTTCTTGCGGCGTGACGGATATTCCTCAGTGCTGAATGAGCTTACCGACCTACCGACAAGTGAATGTGGGTGCCAACTCATTTATACCGACAGACTGTCTCCTACGTTGAAATTGGCTTACTTTGACAAAGTGGCAGAAATGCGTGCCTCCCTAGCTGACGAGTTGTGGCTAAAGGGCTTTGTTGTCCACTTCCTGGGAGAGTTAATCATCAACCATGGTCAGATGGTTGTAAGCATCAATGTTGCAGAAATTGCCTTCATAGTTGTCACCCAACAAATAGATCTGGCTCCAGTCATCCTAGTAGAAACTTACCGGGCGCTGGATCGTTCATTGCGGCGCTGCTAGCACTACTATGGCTGTGGAGCTTTTGTGCAAGTATGGATGGCAACACATCTGGGCGTAGCAGTCTCGTACCCACAGCGATCAGCCTTGGAGTCCTACTGCCAAAGTGGCCATGCGCGCACGCTCACCTTAGTCCAGAAAGAGTACGAGTGACTACAATGCCTAATAGAACAAAAGATCACATGGCGCATTATTCCATCAGCTTCTTGCAACTTTGAAGCGTTCTTCAATACAACAGACATGCGGCTTATCATCCTGCCGGCGTTGACTGGTGGAGTGGAGTATCACCCAATCCGTGTGATGCGGCAGTTCAGTTACCAGCAGGATTCTCTAGCTTAGGGGCAGATGCTAGCACGATTCAAAGAGTACCCCATGAGCTCCTACACTCTGATTAGGGAACTGTCTCGCCTACTCAGTCACTCCGTAGGCTAGAAAGAACTCCCAGCCATAGAAGGGTGATGTTTCACAGCAATCTTTGAAGCTGAAGTCGAAGAGACCTGGCCAATTTGTAGCACCGCCCCGAGCTAGATGCTTTTTGCCAAAGCCTCGGGCTCCAAGAGACCCAGAGATGAAGAGGGCTCTTAATGTTTGCATCATGTCACTGTTTCTTACAAATTGCAGTACATGTAAACACTCATTTGACTCTGATAATAATACAGTAGAACATGTCTAGCCAGCTTGATTGATTGATCATGGTTGATGGGGAACGAAGATCGCCACCCTAACAACATGTGCAAGACTAGTGCCAGACTCTGCTTTGTTCTGCTTGTTGGCTTGGCACTAGGGACCACCCAGATAATAGCCGAGTATCTCGTTTTATTGCCCCAATCTGGACGAATCAAGTCTTCATAACTTCTATTCCAGAATAGGTGGTATGTTCATTTACATTTGAATTTTCCCATCCTCGGTTCGTTCCGATGGAACGAATCCTGGTGTCTTTTTTCCCCATCCACGATTCGTTCCAATGGGACGGATCCAGGTGTTCTTTTGCATTGATTTTCCTATCCACGGTTCGTTTCGATGGAACGAATCCTGGTGTCTATTGATTGTTTGATTTTCCTATCCACGGTTCGTTCCAATGGAACGAATCCAGGTGTCTTTTGATATTCTGATTTTCCCATCCACGGTTCATTCCGATGGAACGAATCCTGGTGTCTTTTGATATTCTAATTTTCCCATCCATGGTTCGTTCCGATGGAACGAATCCTGGTGACTTTTGATATTTGAATTGTCCTATCCACAGTTCGTTCTGATGGAACGAATTCTGGTGTTCATTTACATTTGATTTTTCCCATCCACGGTTCGTTCCGATGGAACGAATCCTGGTGTCTGTTGATTGTTTGATTTTCCTATCCACGGTTCGTTCTGATGGAACGAATCCTGGTGTCTTTTGATATTCTGACTTTTCCCATCCACGGTTCGTTCCGATGGAACGAATCCTGGTGTGATTTTCCCATCCATTGTTCGTTCCGATGGAGCGAATCCTAGTGTGTATTTTCCTATCCACGGTTCATTCTGATGGAATGAATCCTTGTGTCTTTTGATATTCTGATTTTCCTATCTACGGTTCATTTCGATGGAACAAATCCTAGTGTCTTTTGATATTCTGATTTTCCTATCCACGGTTCGTTTCGATGGAACGAATCCTGGTGTTCCTTTTACTTTGTATTTTCCTATCCACGGTTCCTTCCGATGGAACAAATCCTGGTGTCTTTTGGTGTGTTTTCCTTATCCACGGTTCATTCTGATTGAACAAATCCTGGTGTCTTTTGATATTTGAATTTTCCCCTCCACGGTTCGTTCCGATGGAACGAATCCTGGTGTGATTTTCCCATCCACGGTTCCTTCCGATGGAACAAATCCTGGTGTTATTTTTCCTATCCACGGTTCATTCCGATGGAACAAATCCTGGTGTCTTTTAATGTCTTGATATTTTCCTATCCACGGTTTGTTCTAATGGAACGAATCCTGGTGTGATTTTCCTATCCATGGTTCGTTCCGATGGAACGAGTCCTGGTGTATGTTGATATTATGATTTTTCCCATCCACGGTTTGTTCCGATGGAACGAATCCTAGTGTGATTTTTCCTTCCACGTTTCGTTCCAATGGAACGAATCCTGGTATTCTTTTACATTGGTGTGTTTTTCCCTTCCAAGGTTCGTTCCATTGGAACGAATCTTGGTGTCTTTTTCCTCCTTAGTTTGGTCCATTACCTTCCAGGTGAACCTTTGTGTCCCTCTGTTGTTTTGTGTTCCACTCTATATGGATGGAATCAGAGCGATTGTTGTTCTTTTCCTCTTGTGGACTAGTATCCCGAGCTATCCAGGCAATCCTAGTGGTGCTTGATGGATTCCCCACTATATTTGTTTCCTCTCTTTGTTTCTTCCCTCCTTTTGGGTTGGTAGCGCGAACTACCCGGATGACTTCCATGATCAATCACTTCCCAGTCGGTAGGCACCGTGAGTCTTGTCTGGAGCTTTTTGCGATAAGTGCGACAACCAGTCATGTCTTTTAGGAGCTGATTGGTCGTCAACTTGTCAATTCTTAATCTTTTGTGCTTGTTCCTTCATTTGGCCTCAGCTGTGGCGATAGGATCTCAGGTGCGGACCTCTGGTATGTTCTTGACTAATGGCTGATTGCCTGTGGATTACTCTGGTTTGTGGTTTCACGTGGGGTGTCTTTGTCAACCGTGAGCATCGATCTCTGTTCTACTCGACTTCCGACCTCGCTCAGGGAGGGGCATTTGTAGACACCCCAATTTTCTGATTTTGCAGGAGGGAGATGTGGTGGCTGAGCTCTAACCATGGCCATTAAATTCATGGAGACCCAATTGGGCCCATGAAGGGCCACTTAGGCCCATTAAACCTTAGTTGAGCCCATTTGGGCCCACAAGACGATCTTAGGCCTATTTAACTTCATGGAAGCCCATTTAGCCCATTTGGACCCATTCAACCCTAATTGGGCCCATGCGGGCCACAAGGCCCACATAGGTCCATTAAACCCAATCTGAGCCCATTTTGGCCCATCAAATCAATTTAGGCCCGTTTAACTCTTTTTAAGCTCATTCAACTTTTTTGGGCCCAATTAGGCACATGTGGGCCCACAAGGCCCACATAGGCCCGTGGAGGCCCATGAAACCCACTTAGGCCCATTGAGCCCAATTGAGTCCACCTTGGCCCGTGAAGCTTACAATAACATAGCCAACATTTTCTTTTTCTCTCTCAAATCAGCATTTCATTTTCTCCTCATTATTTCCCAAAGTTTTCCAACTAAGTTCCCAAAAATACAACAAATTCGAAGAAAATTAACTAATTGGACCCATTCTCCACTGATCTCACAATTCAGCTATGGGCCTATCCTTTCTTCACTGATTTCACCACTGAGCCCACTCCAATCCAGCAGTCCAGCCTGAGCCACACTCAGCAAGCAATTCAGAGTAGCCCCAACCATTGGATCAGCCATTGCCAAAGCTCTGGGTCGCCGTTCATGTTGTCGGCGAGCAAGGGACAGCAGGGAGCAGTAGGGGGACAATGTTTGTTAGTTGGTTAGGCTGTTACGAGTCTGGTCTAGGAGGTTAGAGGGTTGTTAGGCTTTTCTGTTACATGGTTGGCCGTTTGTTGGAGGTGGGTTGCTGGGTTTCCTCGTTTATATAAAGGAGGGTAGAGCCAGAGTTTTGCAGGGACTTTGGGCAAAAGAATGAGAGAACTCAGAGCGCCAGTGAATTCCAATGAAGAAGGGAGATTCGAGGAGAGGATTGGCAGCGAATTCCAAAGCTCCGGCGAGGCACAGAGCTCCTCAGGCTTGGTACACCCCATTGAACTCATCTAGCCCTAATTTGTAGCTCCTTTGGTCTCTCTCTCTCTTCCTGGAGCAATCCCAGGTGATCCAGAGTGATCCCCTGATCGGAGAAGCTCCTCAGTGCCCCACCGTTGTCGTTTTCCGGCGACAGAGGTGGGGGGTGCAATCCAGGACGTTTCCTGGACTCCCGAGTCTTCCCTCCTCCTCCTCTAGTCGTCCCCGAGCTCTCCAGACCCCTAGATCACAGCTCTGCCGCTCCAGAAGCCCGCGCGCTGCTTCCCGGAGAACCGTCTGGACCCTACCGTCACCAGAGAAGACGACGGGGACTAGACGTTGTCCGCGCGCCTCACGCCACCCCACGTCCATCCAGCACTGATGGAAGCATCCTCCAGCCTTGCCAGATCGTCCAGAGCCTTCAGAGTGCTCCCTTGAGCCCCCAATCGCCGCTGCGACCTCTGTCGCTGGAGACGACGCTACCGATGGCCGTCGAAGCTTCCCACTGCCCCACTCAACTCCAGAGCAGGGGACGGAGCTTCCCAGAGCATATTGCAGCCTCCCAGAGCACAGGTACACCACTTCGCAGCCTCTAGAGAGCTCCTTCTTCCGCAACACCGTCGCCAGAGCACCTCGACGGCGAGGTAGGTGGGGAGGCCATTCCAACCGTTGGTGGCCCCATCCAGTCTGTTGGATGTGTTCCTCTCTTCTCCCTCTTGCTTCCAGTGGAGTCTGATCTTAGATCGGACCACGGGAAGGCTTTGTTTGCCCTTCTCCGGCAGTCGGCGGCGGCGAGCTCCATCGCCGGCGATCGTTGTTTCTTTTTCATTTAAAAAACTTTATTTTAAATAAAATTTGGAGTTTATGTTTTTCATGCAAATAGGTTCTTCTAGAATTACTCTTTGGTCCTTTTATTACATATAGGTCCTATAATCATTTTTCTAAAATGTTTCGAATAATGTTTTAACTGAAAATATTACATTTCTTACCATGAACATTTAAAATAATGTTTTCTGAGTTTAAAACTTTAATAAGAGCCCCCAGAGTCTTTGAAACATATTTTCTTTCAGACAAGTTGCATAAAGGACCCTCAGCTTTCTCAAAATTATTCTGGCAGTTCATTTTTACAGTAAACTTGCATATAAGCCCTTGTACTTTCACACAAGTTTCAGATTGCTCAATTTTGCTGGTTTATTTGCATTTAAGCCGTTGCATATTTCAAAAACTCTCTAGATAGTTGTTTTCCATGGTTTAATTGTTTTCCATGGTTTTCACTAGGAAAATCGCATTTAGGCCCCTTTGTTTTACAGAAAAACTTCCAGAAGGCTTATTTTGCTGTGAAAATTGCATCAAACACCCTGACATTGTTTTAAAACATTCCAGAAGCTAGTTTTCAAAGGTTTAATTGCATTTTAGCCCTTTGATTTCATTGGATTTCATCTGGAATGTTTTACTTTTAGTGAAAATTACATTTTTGCCCCTGAATTTCTTCTAGATGCTTTGTTTGCTGGGTTATTTACAGTTTAGCCCCTGTGCTTCATTTATTTTACTCTAATTCCCTGTTTTCAAGGGTAAAATGACCATTTTGCCCTGAAACTTCTTGGATTATTTCTAAGCTTTTTTTCTTGCATTTTTACCCTGATTTTATGCTGAATTGATGTGCATGCATGCATTAGTGGTAAATTGCATTCTGACCCCTAAAGAGCTTCCTTTGACTAGGAATACACATTTTGACCCCAGATTTCTTCATATATACATGGAATGTGTTTTCCTATGTGTTTCTCGATTATTTGGGCTTCCGGACTTCGGTTTTCCTTGGATTTGGGCTTTTTGCACAAAACCCCCTGTAGTTTTCAGATTTGCACACACACTTGCCTTTTGTATACTTTTCACATCTTTTCGTGCGATTTTTCCCGTCTTTTCTTCCTTGCCCAGTGCACGCTTTTCTAGCTTTGTTCCGAGCTTAGTCTTCTCCTCATTTTTCGATTTTCCACTTGTTTTGGTTTTCCATCGCCCGAGGGCGTACAATAAAAGGCTTCACAAAGCAGACATGGTCCCGAAACAAGGATTATTTTCCCTTTTTTGATTTACTCGGATTTATCCCCAATTTCCGTTGTTTTGCGAGATGCTTTCCGAGAATTTCATGATTTCCCTCATCGCCCAAGGGCGTACAGTAAAGTGGCATTAACAATGCCTACAGTTGACCCTTGGATTAACTTTTTCCCTTTGATTTCGCTTCTCCTTGATTTGGCATGTTTTCGGTCATTTTCATGCATGAGCATATAGAATAAGCAAGCATACATTCATCAGACCATTAATAGTAGGAAACCTAGAAAGACCAAATTTTCTCAGGCGCATGGGGGTGCCTAACCCCTTCCCCATGCGTAACTAGAATCCTTACCCTTTCTCTGGCCCGCATTCATCTTGCATTATCCATTAGGCACGGATCACACATGCATTTTGTATTTTGTTTTGTTTCGTGATTTTCTAGTGTTTGTTTTGGTTTTCCTCATCTTTCCATTAAAAGACTAGCTGGCGACTCCTTTCCTTATCCTTTTTGTTTTCCCTTTGGTGTTTCTGAGTCTCTTCTCTTCTTCCGGATTCACCATTTTCGCCGTGACCATATCGGATCTCCCCATGTGTTTCCGCGCATCAGAGTAGGTTGGAGAACCTCACCTAGGGGTTCCACCGGCATGGTCACAGCTGGATGATTGTGAATTTTGTTGTTGCTAAGAATGCTTTGGCAGTTGTCACCCGATAGATAAATCTAGCTCCGGTCATCCTAGTAGAAAATTATCGGGTACTAGACCGATCATTGCGGCACTACCGACATTTTTATGGCTGTGGAGCCTTTGTACAAGTATGGATGGCTGCACATCTAGGTGTAGCAGTCTTACGCCCACAGCGATCATCCTTTGAATCCTATTGTCAGAGTGGCCATGTGCGCACACTCACCTCCGTTCAAAAGGAGTATGAGTGATTACAAAGCTTGGCAGAGCAGAAGATCATCTTTATTCCTTCAGCTTCTTACAACTTTGAGGCATTTTTTAACACAACTGACATGCGGCTTGTCGTCCTTCCAAGGTTGACTGGTAGAGTGGAATATCACCCAATCCGTGTTATGCAGTAGTTCAGTTACTAGCAGGATTCTCTTGCTCATGGGCAAATGCTAACACGATTCAAAGAATACCCCCTGAGCTCCTACACTATGACTAGGGAGCTATCTTGCCTACTTAGTGGCTCCATTCGATCAAAAGATCTCGTAGCCATAGAAGGGAAGGGTTGCACAGCAGATTATGAAACCGAAGTCGAAGAGACCTAGCCAATCTACAGTGCCGTCCCAAGCTGGACACTCTTCGCCAAAACCTCGGGCTCCAAGAGGAGCAGAGATGATGTAGATTCTTAACATTCATGTCATGCTACTGGTTCTTTGCAAGTTGAAGTACATGTAAACACTCCTTTGACTTTGATGATGAAATTCATCAGAACATTTCTTGCTAGCATGTTTGTTTGCTTGTGTTTGACGAAGGGTAGACATTTGCGACAGCATGCCCTCGACGATCCAAGATTCTACCTTCTCTTGCCCACAAGTTTGGCAGTGCCATTCCCCCTTTGGTTGGTAAGTTTGAAACTTACCATTCCCCCTTTGGTTGGTAAGTCTGAAACTTACCATTCTCCCTTTTGGCCGGTAAGTCCGAATCTTACCATTCTCCCCTTTGGCCGGTAAGTTCGAATCTTACCATTCCCCCTTTGGTCGGTAAGTCTGAATCTTACCATTTTCCCTCTAGTCAGTAAGTACGAATCTTACCATTCTCTCATTTGGTCGGTAAGTCCAAAACTTACCATTCTCCCCTTCGGTCGGTAAGTCTGAAACTTACCATTCTTCCTTTGGTCGGTAAGTCCAAATCTTACCATTCCCCATTTGGTCGGTAAGTCCGAAACTTACCATTCTCCCTTTTGGCCGGTAAGTCTGAATCTTACCATTCTTCCTTTGGTCAGTAAGTCCGAATCTTAGCATTCCCCCTTTGGCCGGTAAGTCCGAATCTTACCATTCTCCCCTTTTACCAGTCAGTCTGAATCTTACCATTCCCCCTTTGGTCGGTATGTCCGAATCTTACCATTTTCCCTCTAGTCGGTAAGTCTGAATCTTACCATTCTCCCTTTTGGATGGTAAGTCCGAATCTTACCATTTCCCTTCTTGGTTGGTAGGTCTGAAACCTACCATGCCTCATTTGATCCTTGCTTAAAGAGTTTGGTATCAATGGTCCCCTCTTTTGCTTTGAGTTCCACTCTAATTGGATGGAATCAAAGCAAGCTGTATTCCTCCTTCCTTTGGGCTAGTATCCCGAACTACCCGGGCAATCCCTATGACACCTGGTGGATTCCCCACTCTCTTTGTTCCTTCCCTCCTGTGGGTTGGTAGCCCGAACTACCCGGATGACTTCCGTGACTAGTCACTTCTCGGTTGGCAAATACCCTGAGTCTTGTCCGGCGCTTTTCTCGACAAGTGTGATAATCAATCATGTCTTTTAGGAGCTGATTGGTCATCAACTTGTTAGTTTTTGGTCTTTTGTTTTTGTTTCTCTGTTTGGCTTCGGCTTTAGCAACGGAACCTGCAGTTCATTCACCGACTGGTGGCTAGTTGTTGTTAACTGACTCTTGCTTATGGCTTCAGGTGGGGTGCCTTTGTCAACCCTGAGCATCGGTCTCTATTCTACTCGACCTTCGACCTCGCTCAGGGAGGGGCATCTGTAGACACCCCAATTTCCCAACTTTGCAAGATGGAGATGTGGTGGCTGAGCTCTAACCCTAATTGAATCCATTCAAAGCCCATTAGGCCCATTAAGCCCAAATTGAGCCCACAAGGCCCATAAGTCCATGAAGGTCCACCATAAACAGTTTAACACCATATTTCTCCCTCTCCTTACTTATAATTTCTTTCATTTTTTATCAATTTTCACCAACTCATCCTTCCTTTTCACCATTTTCTTCTCACTAAAGCCATTCTTCTTCACTGGTTTCACCAAAATCCCATGAGCCTTCTTCAACCAGCAACCCATCTTCTCCAGCTTATCTCACCACATCATCCAGTAGCAGCCACTTCCCCATCTCAAGCCACCAAAGTAGCCCTAACCACTGGATGAGTAGTCGGAGGGGCCTAGATCGCCATCGATCCTTGTCGGCAAGTAGGGGATAGGATGGAGCGTGGGGGACAGTGTTCTACTAGGTTGTTAGGTGTTGGAGGTTCAGTTATTGGCTGTCGAGAGATTTGTTAGGCGGTTAAGTGGTTGTTAGAGTTCGGATGGGTTGTTACAACCATCGACCTCCTTTATGATGGAGGCAAAGTTTAAAAAGATTTTCTAGCGCGAGAGAGAAGAGAGCGAAGCGTGCCAGAGAATTCCAGAGAGAAAGGGAAGTTCGCAAAGTGGAGAGGAAGTGAGTTCTAGTGCTTCGGCGAGGTGCAGAGCTCCTTTAGGCTAGGTACACCCCTTCTGATTCCTCCTAGTTTAATTCATAGCTTCCTGGATCCCTCCTCCTTCTTTCTGGACAATTCTGAGCCATCCAGAGCCTTCCTCTGGTCGGAATTGGTACTCGGGCCTCACCGTCGCTGTTTCCTGGTTATGTAGATGGGGGGGCCAATCCAGGGCACTTCCTTGGCCCCCTAGTCTCCACTCCTCCTCCTCTACTCTCCCTGGTGCTTTCCCGCTCCTTGGATTGCTTCTCCGACACCTCCAGACAGCCCGCACAAAATCGCCGAAGAACACACCCTGAGACGACGTCGCTGGAGAAGACGACTCCTCCAGAGATGGGCCGTGTGCCTCCTGCTGCGCCACGCACCTCCATCAGCTCGGGAACCCTCCATCGTGTCCTGCGAGGCCTCCGGAGCTTCCAGAACAGCGTCTCAAGCTCTAGATCGTCACAGCGACGTCGCCCGCCGTAGGATGCCACAGCGGCGACAGGCGACCCCCTCCTTGCACTAACAACATCCATTCTGCTCTAGAAGAAGCGTGGAAGCTCCCCGAGGCCACTTGGATGGCTGGACCGCCGCACCGTAACTCTCTAGAAGCTCTCCTTCCCCAGTGCCGTCGCCGGAGCTCCACAAAGGCGGAGGAGGTTGGAGGATCGTTCTCACCAGCAGATCCTTGATCCACTCCATTGGATCCTCTTCTCTTTCTCCCTTCATGCTTCTCGTGAGGGAAGGCCTTGTTTGCCCCTCCTGACGGTTGTCGGCGGTAGAGCTCCATCATTGGCCACCATCTTGTTTTTTTCCCGTTTTTAAAAATCAATTAAAACATTATTTGAATAAATTTCTAAAACTTTGTTTTCCTTTCTTTCAGGTCCTTTTCGTGTTACACTTTGTTCCTTTTATTACAAATAGGTCCTCTAGTCATTTTTCTAAAATCATTTGAATAAAGTTTTCACTGAAAATATTGCATTTGTCCCCCTAAACATTTAAAATAATGTTCTCCAAGCATTAAACTTTAGCGAAAGCCCTAAAGTTTTCTTTTAATGCATTTTAATTCAACATTTTTGCATAAAAGATCCTAAGCTTTCCTGAAAGTTTTCAAGATGTACATTTTTTCTATAAAAATTGTATCTAAGCCCCTGTATTCTTTTAAAATCATCTAGAATGCTTGTTTTTACGGGTTAATTTGCATTTTAACCCTTGATTTCTTCTGGAACTCTTCTAAATGCATTGTTTTGCTGGACAATTTGCATGTTAGCCCTTGTACTTCACTGATTTTACTATGAATGCCTGTTTTTAGGGGTAAAATGACTATTTTGCCCCTGAAACTTTATGGAACCTTTCTGAATCATTTTCCTTGCATTTTTACCCTGAATTTCCACTGAATTGTTTTAAATGCATGTTTTAGTGGTAAAATTGCATTTTAACCCCTAGGAAAATTCATTTTGACTAGGATTGCACATATTTGCACATTTGACCCCAGATTTCTTCACAACTTCATAGAATGTGTTTTCCTATGTATTTTTGATGATTTGGGATACAAAATTTTGGTTTTCCTTGGAATTTGGGTTTTTGCAAAAAACCCCTTGGAATTTTCATATTTGCACTCACACATGCATTTTGCATAGCTTTTCACATCTTTCCGCACAAGTTTTCTTGCCTTTCCTTCCTTACTTTGCGCACGCTTTTCTAGCTTATTCCCAGCTAGTTTTTCTCGTCGTTTCCTGGATTTCTCTCGGTTTTCGCCTTTAGATTTGTTTTGGCTTTCCATCGCCTAAGGGCATACAGTAAAAGGCTTGACAAAGGCGACATGGTCCCGAAATGAGGATTATTTTCCCGTTTTTGATTTTCTCAGATTTTATCCAAATTTCTGCTGATTTGGGAGATGCTTTCTGAGAATTTCTCGATTTTCACGGTTTTTCTTCATTGCTCAAGGGCGTACAGTTAAGCAGCATTCTAAATGCCTACATTTGACCCTCGGATTAACTTTTCCCTTTGTTTCATTTCTTTACTTTAATTTGCCAATTTTTTTAGTCACATTTATCATGAGCATTTAGAATAAGCAAGCATATATCCGTAGACCATTGACAATAGGGAAACCTAGAAAGACCAAGTTTTCTCGGGCACATGGGGTGCCTAACTCCTTCCCCATGCGTAACCAGAATCCTTACACTTTCTCTGGCCCGCATTCATTTGTGCATTGTCCATTATGCACAGAGCACACACATACATTCTGCATCTTATTTGCTTTCTAGTTTTTTGTTTTCCTCGTCTTTCCATTAAAAGACTAGGTGGCGACTCCTTTCATTATCCTTTTATCTTCACTTAGTGTTTTCGGGTCTAATCTTTTCCTCCAGATTCACCATCTTCGACGTGACCATATCGGGTCTCCTCGAGTGTTTCCACGCACCTGGAAGGAGGAGAGCCGCACAAGGGTTCCACCAGCATGGTCACAACAGGCAACGACTCCGAACTTCTGAGAGTGAACCGAGTCACTAGCGGTGTACAGGCAATTACTCAGAACCGTCGAGAGTGAACCGAGTCACCGCCGGCATATAAGCAGCAGCTGGGAACCACCGAGAGTGAATAGAGTCATTGCCGGTGTATAGGCAGTAGCACGTATCTGTCGAGAGTGAACCGAGTTGCTACCGATGTACATGCAGCAAGTTGGAATCATCGAGAGTGAACGGAGTCACAGTCGGTAAACAAGTAGCTACTTGGAACTACCAAGAGAAATCCGAGTTGTTGTCGGTGTACAGGCAACGACTCTGAACTTCTGAGAGTGAACCTAGTCGCTAACGGTGTACAAGCAGCTGCTCGGGACCGCTGAGAGTGAACCGAGTCGCTGCCGATGTGCAGGCAATGGCTAGGAACCACCGTGAGTGAAACGTGTCGCTGTCGGTGTATAGGCAGTGGTTGGGAACCGCTGAGATTGAACCGAGTCGCAGTAAGGGTACAAGTAGTGGCTTGGAACCGTCGAGATTGAACTGAGTTGCTGCCGATGTACAACCAGCAGCTGGGAATCACCGAGAATGGTCTAAGTCGCTGCTGGTGTACAGGCTGTGGGTTGGAACAACCAAGAGTGAACTGAATCACTACTGGTGTACAGCTTAGTGCTCGGAATAGTTGATAGTGAACTGAGTTGCTGCCAATGTACAGGTAGAGACTGGGAACTTTCGAGAGTGAACCGAGTCGTTGTCGGTCTACGGGCAATGGCTCTGAACCGTCGAGAGTGAACCGAGTCACTTCCGATGTATAGGTAGTGACTGGGAACCGCCTAGAGCGAACAAAGTCGTTGCTGTTGTACAAACTGTGACTTGGAACTACTGAGAGTGAACTGAGTTGCTGCTGAAGTATGGGTAGCATGTCCGAACCACCGAGAGTGAACCGAACTACCGCCGGTGTAGAGGAAGCAGTTGGGAACCATCGAGAGCGAACCATGTCACAGCCGGTGTAAAGCTAGCGATTGGGAACTACCATGAGTGAACCGAGTTGCTGCCAGCGTACAGACAGCAAGTCGGAACAGCCGAGAGTGAACAGAGTTATTGCCGGTGCACAGGAAGTGGCTTAGAATCGTCGAGAGTGAACCGAGTCGCTGCTGTTGTACAGGCAACAGCTCGAAACCAACGAGATTGGAACCGACGAGAGTGAACCAAGTCACTGTCAAGCTCATGTCAAAACTGCCGAGACTGAACCGAGTCACTGTTGGTGTACAGGCAACGGCTTGGATGGAATCGCCGGGAGTGAATCGAGTCACTGCTGGTGTATTGGCAGCGGTTCGAAACCGACGAGAGTGCACGGAGTCGATGCCGGTGTGCAAGCAGTGGCTCGAAATCGTCTAGGGTGAACAGGGTCATTGCTAGTGTACAGGTAGTGGCTCGGAAACGTCGAGAGTTAACTGAGTCGCTACCGGTGTACAGCTAGTGGCTAGGAACCACAAAGAGTGAACCGAGTCGTTGTCGATGTACAGGCAGTAGCAGGGAACCGCCGAGAGTGAATAGAGTTGCTACCGGTGTACAGGCAGCAACTTGTAACTGTCGAGAGTGAACCGAGTCGATACCAATGTACGTGCAGCATGTTGAAATCACCAAGAGTAAACAGAGTCGCAATCGGTGTACAAGCAGTCGCTCGGAACTGCTGAGAGAAAACCGAGTTGTTGTCGGTGTACAAGCAACGGCTCCAAACTGTTGAGAGTGAACCGAGTCGCTGGCGGTGTACAGGCAGATGCTCTGGATTGCAGAGAGTGAACCGCGTCGCGGTTGGTGTACAGACAACAGCTGGGAACCGTCGAGAATGAACTAAGACGCTGCCAATGTACAAGCAGTGGCAGGGAACCATTGAAAGTGAACAGAGTTGTTGCCGGTGTACAGGCAGTGGCTCGTAACTGGCGAGAGTGAACTGAGTCACTACTGGTGTACGTGCACCATGTCGGAATCGTCGAGAGTGAATGGAGTCGCAGTCGATGCATAGGTAGTAGCTCAGAACCACCAAGAGTGAACCTAGTTGCTGCTAGTGTATAGGCAGCGGCTAGGAACCACCATGAGTGAACCGAGTCGCTGCAAGTGTAAAGGCAGTGGCTTGTTACTACCGAAAGTGAACCGAGTTGCTACCGGTGTACGTGCAGCATGTCGGAATCACCGAGAGTGAATGGAGTCGCCATTTGTGTACAAGCAGCCGCTCGAAAATACCGAGAGAAAATCGAGTTGTTGTCGGTGTACAGACATCGACTTCGAACTACTGAGAGTGAACTGAGTCGCTAATGGTGTATAGGCAGCTGCTCTAGATCACCGAGAGTGAACTGTGTTGTTGCCGATGTGCAGGCAAAGGTTGGGAACCACCGTGAGTGAACCATGTAGCTAACGGTATATAGGCAGTGGTTGGGAACCGCCGAGAGTGAACCGAGTCACTCTCAGTGTACAGGCAGTGGCTGGGAACCGTCAAGAGTGAACCGAGTTACTGCCGGTGAACAGGTAGCGACTCGGAACCACAATGAGTGAACCGAGTCGCTGCTGGTGTACATGCAGCAGTTGGGAATCGCCAAGAGTGAATCGTGTCAATGTAGGTGCACAAACAGTAGCTCGGAACCACCATGAGTGAATTGAGTCGCTGTTGGTGTGTAGGCAGCGGCTAGGAACCGCCATGAGTGAACCGAGTTGCTGCCAATGTATAGGCAGTAGCTAGCTACCACCAAGACTGAACTGAGTCGCTATTGATGAATAGGCAACAGCTGGGAACCACCGAGAGTGAACCGAGACGCTGCCAGTGTACAAGCAGTGGCTCGAAATCGTCGAGAGTGAACCGAGTCACTGTCGTTGTACATGTAGTGTCTCGAAACCGTTGAGAGTGAACTGAGTCAATGTAGGAGCACAGGCAGCAACTCGGAACAACCATGAGTGAACCGAGTTGAAACCAATGTGTAGGCAGCGGCTGGCAACCACCATGATTGAACCGAGTCGCTGTTGATGTACTAGCAGTGGCTGGGAACCATCGAGAGTGAACCGAGTCACTACCAGTCTACAAGCAGCGACTCAGAACCGTTGAGAGTGAACTGAGTCGCTGTCGGCGTATAAGCAGCGGCTGGGAATCGTCGAGAGTGAACCGAGTCGCTACAGATGTACGTGCAGCATGTCAGAATCGTCGAGAGTGAACAGAGTCACTGTCGGCGAACCGACAGCTGCTCTGAATTGCCGAGAGAAATCCGAGTTGTTGTCGGTGTACAGGCATAGACTTCGAACTGCTGAGAGTGAACTGAGTCGCTAGTGGTGTACATGCAGTTGCTCGGGACCACCGATAGTGAACCAAGTCGCTGCCGACATGCAGGCAAAGGCTGGGAACTACCATGAGTGAACCGTGTCACTGTCGGTGTATAGGCAGACATGGGAACCGCCAAGACTGAACCAAGTCGCTGTTAGGGTATAGGCAGAGGCTGGGAACCGTTGAGACTGAACTGAGTCGCTGCCGGTGTACAGCCAGCAGCTCGAAATCGCCAAGAGTGGTCTAAGTCACTGACAGTGTACAGGCTATGGGTCGGAACAGCTGAGAGTGAACCGAGTCACTACCGGTGTACAGGTTGAGGCTCAAAAAAGCTGATAGTGAACTGAGTCGCTATCGGTGTACAGGCTGCGGCTAGGAACCGCCGTGAGTGAAATGAGACACTACCGGTGCATAGGCCGCAGCTTGAAATTGTTTAGAGTTATTCTTGTCACTACCGATGTACAGGCAGTGGCTCCAAACCGCTGAAAGTGAACCGTGTCACAGTCGATGTACCAGCTGCGGCTCAAAACCGCCGTGAGTGAATCAAGTGACTACTAGTGTACAAGTCATGGCTCAGAATTGCCAAGAAAGAACCGAGTCGCTACTAGTGTATAGGCAGCAGCTCCGAATTGCTGAGAGAACGAGTCACTATCGGTGTATATGCAGCGGCCCGGAAACGGCGAGAGTGAACCAAGTCGTTGTAGGTGCACAGGAAGCGGTTCGGAACCGTTGAGAGTGAACAGAGTCACTGAAGGTGTACAAGTGGCGTCTCGGTTCCGCCGAGAGTGAACCTAGTCGATTTAGGTGCACAGGCAGCGGCTCAAAACTGCGAGCGTTGAACCAAGTCGCTGATGGTGTACAGGCACCCGTTGGGAAAGGCCATGAGTGAACTGAGTCACTGCTAGTATACAGGTAATGGCTAGGAACCACAAAGAGTGAATTGAGTTGCTGTCAATGTACAGGCAGCGGCTGGGAACCACCATAATTGAACCGAGTCACTATTGGTGTACTGGCAGCGATTGGGAATTTTCGAGAGTGAACTGAGTCACTGTCGGTCTATGGGCAATGGCTTTGAACCACTGAGAGTGAACCGAGTCACTGTCGGTGTACATGCAGCGATTGGGAACCACCGAGAGCGAACAGTGTCACTGCTAGTGTACATGCTGCGGCATGGAACTGCTGTGAGCTGCCGGAGTACGAGCAGCAAGTAGGAACCGCTGAGAGTGAACTGATCTGCCGTCGGTGCACAAGAAGCAGTTGGGAACCGTTGAGAGTGAACCGAGTCGCAGCCAGTGTACAACCAGCGATTGGGAACTACCATGAGTGAACCGAGTTACTGCCAGCATACAGACAGCAAGTCGAAACCGTTGAGAGTGAACAAAGTTATTGCCGGTGCACAGGCAGTTGCTTAGAATCGTCGAGAGTGAACCGAGTCGCCGCTGGTGTACAGGCAGCGACTTGGAATCGCTAGGAGTGAACCGAGTCACTGTCAAGCTCATGTCGGAACTGCTGAGACTGAACCGAGTCACTACCGGTGTATAGGCAGCGGCTTGGAATCGCCGGGAGTGAACTGAGTCACTGCTGGTGTATTGGCAGTGGCTCGGAACTGATGAGAGTGCACCGAGTCGAAGTTGGTGTGCAGGTAGTGGCTCGGAATTGCCGAGAGTGAGCAAGGTCATTGCTAGTGTACAGGCAGTGACTCAGAATCTTCGAGAGTGAACAGAGTCACTGTTGGTGTACATCCAGTGGTTGGGAACCACAAAGAGTCAACCGAGTCGTTGTCGGTGTATAGGCAGTGGCAAGGAACAACCGAGAGTGAATAGAGTCATTACCAGTGTACAGGCAGCGGCTCGTAACTATCAAGAGTGAAGCTCGCTACTAGTGTACGCGCAGCATGTTGAAATCATCGAGAGTCAATGGAGTCGCATTCGGTGTATAGGTAGTCGCTCGGAAATGCCTAGAGAAAACCGAGTTGTTGTCGGTTTACAGGAAACAGCTCTGAACTGCTGAGAGTGAACCAAGTCACTAGCGGTGTACAGGCAACTGCTCTGGATTGCCAAGAGTGAACCGCGTCGTAGCTGGTGTACAGACAACAGCTGAGAATGAACCGAGTCGCTGTCGGTGTACAAGAAGTGGCTGGGAACTGTTGAGAGTGAACAGAGTCACTACTGGTGTAAAGGCAGTGGCTCGTAACTGCCGAGTGTGAACTGAGTCACTACTAGTGTACGTGCAGCATGTCAGAATCATCAAGAGTGAATGGAGTCGCAGTCGGTGCACAGGTAGCTGCTCGAAACCGCCAAGGGTTAACCGAGTTGCTGTTGGTGTATAGGTAGCGGCTAGGAACTGCCATGAGTGAACCGAGTTGCTGCCAGTGTACAGGCAGGGCTCATTACTAGCGAGAGTGAACCGAGTCGCTACCAATGTACGTGCAGCATGTCGGAATCGTCGAGAGTGACTAGGGTCGTCGTCGGTGTACAAGCAGCCGCTTAGAACGGTCGAGAAAAAATCGATTTGTTGTCAGTGTACAGGCATCGACTCCTAACTGCTGAGTGTGAACCGAGTCACTGACGGTGTACAGGCAGCTGCTCGGGATCACTGAGAGTAAACCGTGTCACTGCTGACGTGCAGGCAAAGGATGGGAACCACCGTGAGTGAACGGTGTCGCGGTCGGTGTATAGGCTGGGAAGCGTCGAGAGTGAACCGAGTTGCTGTCAGTTTACAAGTAGTTGCTAGGAACCGTCGAGAGTGAACCGAGTCGCTGCTGATTAACAGGTAGCAACTCGGAACCACCATGAGTGAACTGAGTCACTACCGGTGTACATGTAGTAGTTGGCAACCACCAAGATTGAACTGAGTCACTGTTGATGAACAAGCAGCGGCTGGGAACCACCGAGAGTGAACTGAGACGCTGCTAGTGTACAAGCAGAGGCTTGAGACCGCTGAGAGTGAACCGAGTCGCTGTCGATGTACATGTAGCGTCTCGAAACCGTTCAGAGTGAACTAAGTCAATGTAGGTGCACAGGCAGTAGCTCAAAACTGACAAGAGTGAACCGAGTTGTTGCCATTGTGCAGGCAGCGGCTGGCAAACACCAAGAGTGAATCGAGTCACTGTCAATGTACTGGCAGTGGCAGGGAACCATCGAGAGTGAACTGAGTCGTTGCCGGTGTACAGGCAGTGGCATGGAACCGCCGAAAGTGAACCGAGTCACTGCCGACGTATAAGCAGCGGCTAGGAACCACCGAGCACGAATAGAGTCACTGCCGATGTACAAGTAGCTGCTTCGAATCGCTGTGAGTGAACCGAATCACTGTCGGTGTATAGGCAGTGGCTCGGAAACGGCGAGAGTGAACCATGTCATTGCAGGTGCACCAGTAGCGGCTCAGAACCATCGAGAGTGAATAGAGTCACTAAAGGTGTACAAGCGGCGTCTCGGTTCTGCCGAGAGTGAACCTAGTCGATGTAGGTGTACAACCAGCGGCTCAAAATTGCCAACGTTGAACCGAGTTGCTGATGGTGTACATGCAGCCGTTGGGAATGGCCATGAGTGAACCGAGTCACTGCTGGTGTACAGGCAATGGCTAGGAAAAACAAAGAGTGAATTGAGTCATAGTCAGTGTATAGGAAGCGACTAGGAATCACTATGAGTCAAGCGAGTCGTTGCCGGTGTACTAGTAGTGCCTGGGAACTACCGAGAGTGAACAGAGTCACTGTTGATCTACGGGCAATGGCTCTGAATCGCTGAGAGTCAACCGAGTTACTGCCGGTGTACAAGCAGCAACTGGGAATCGTCGAGAGTGAACCGAGTCACTGCCAGTGTATAGGCAGCGGCTCAGAACCGCCGCGAGAGAACCGAGTTGCTGCCAGCGTACAGACAGCAAGTCGGAACTGCCAAGAGTGAATCGAGTCACTACCAGTGTACATGAAGTAGCTTGGAATAGGTGAGATCGAAATCGGCGAGAGTGAACCGAGTCACTGTCAAGCGCATGTCGAAACTGCTGAGACTAAACCGAGTCACTGCCAATGCACAAGCAGTGGCATGGAATCACCGAGAATGAACCGAGTCACTACTGGTGTATTGGCAGCAGCTCGGAACAGGCGAGAGTGAATCGAGCTGCTGATGGTGTATAGGCAACGATTGGGAACGACCAGGAGTGAACCGAGTCGCTGCTGGTGTACAGGTAATGGCTAGGAACCACAAAGAGTGAACTGAGTCGATGTCGGTGTATAGGCAATGATAGGGACCACAGTGAGTGAACCGAGTCACTGCCATTGTACAAGCAACAACTAGGAACTTCCGAGAGTGAACCCAGTCGTCGTTGGTCTACGGGCAACGGCTCTGAACCGCCGTGAGTGAACCGAGTCACTACCAGTGTACAAGCAGTGACTGGGTACCGTCGAGAGCGAACAGAGTCGCTGTCGGTGTATAGGCTATGACTTGGAACCACTGAGACTGAACTGAGTTGCTGTCGAAGTATAGGCAGCAAGTTGGAACCACCGAGAGAGAACCGGGCTGCCGCAGGTGCACAGGAAGCAGTTGGGAACCGCTGAGAGTGAATTGAGTCGCGGCCGGGGTATAGCCAGCGATTGAGAACAGCGAAGAGTGAACAGAGTTGCTGCCGACGTACAAACAGCAAGTCGTAACCATCTGAGTGAACCGAGTCACTGCCGGTGTACAGGCAGTGGCTCGGAATCTCCGAGAGTGAACCGAGTTGCTGTCGGTGTACAGGCAGTGGCTCAGAACCGGTGAGATCGAAACAGGCGAGTGTGAACAGCTGTCAAGTGCATGTCAGAACCGCCGAGACTGAACCGAGTCACTGCCGGTGTAGAAGCAGTGGCTTGGAATTGCAGAGAGTGAACCGAGTCACTGCTGGTGTATTTGCAACGGCTCGGAACAAGCGAGTGTGAACCGACCTACTGATGGTGTACAGACAACAGTTGGGAACGACCATGAGTGAACCGAGTCGCTGCCGATGTATAGGCAATGGCTAGGAACCACAAAGAGTGAACCGAGTCGCTGTTGGTATACAGGCAGTGCTGGAAACCACCATGAGTGAACCGAGTCGCTGTCGGTGTACAGGCAGTGACTGGGAACTTCCGAGAGTGAACCGAGTCACCAACGATCTACGAGCAATGGCTCTGAACCGCTGTGAGTGAATTGAGCCATTGCCGGTATACAGCCAGTGACTGGGAACCACCGAGAGTGAACCGTGTAGCAATCGGTGTACAACCAGCGATTGGGAACTGCCAAGAATGAACTGAGTTGCTGCCGGTGTACAGACAGCAAGTCGGAACCGCCGAGAGTGAACAGAGTTATTGATGGTGCACAGGCAACGGCTGGCAACCACCCAGAGTGAACTATGTCGGTGCCGCTGTACAGTCAGTAGCTTGGAACCATCAAGAGTGAACTGAGTTGCTGCCGGTTTACAGGCTGCAACTTGGAAACGTCGAGAGTGAACCGAGTCGCTCCTGGTGTACTAGTAGCGGTTGGGAAGCACGAGAGTGAATAGAGTCACTATCGGTGTTTAGCCAGCGGCTGTGAACCGTCGAGAGTGAAATGAGTCACTACTGGTGTACCGGCTTCAAGTCTGATCCATCGAAAGTGAATCGAGTCGATGCCATTGTACAAGAAGCGGCTCGGAACCGCCGAGAGTGAACCGAGTCACTACTGATGCATAGGCAGCAGCTCGGAACCACCAAGAGTGAACCGAGTCACTATCAGTGTATAAGCAGCATGTTGGAACAATCGAGAGTTAATCGAGTCACTGTCGATGTACAGGCAGTGAGTTAGAATCATTAAGGGTGAACCATGTTGCTGTCGATGTAAAGGCAGCGGCTCAGAACCGGCGAGAGTGAGTTGAGTCGGTGCCGGTGCACAGGCAGTGGCCGAGAATCGCCAATAGTGAACCAAGTCGCTGTCGGTGATTAGGCAGCAACTCGGGACAGCCAAGAGTGAACCGAGTGACAGCCAGTGTATTGGCAGAGGTCGGGAACCGTAAAGAGTGAACCGAGTTGCTATCGGTATATAGGCAGTAGCTCAGAAAAGCCGATAGTGAACCGTTATGCTGTCGATGTACAAGCAGCAGCACGGGACCACCATGAGTGAACCAAGTTGCAGCCAATGTACAAGCACATGTCGAACCACTGAGAGTGAACCGAGATCCTGCTGATGTACATGTAGCAGCTAAGAACTGCCAAGAGTGAATCAAGTCACTACTAGTGCATAGGCAGTGGCTCGGATCCGCCTAGAGTGAACTGAGTCACTGTCGGTGTACAGGCTGCGGCTCGGCACCACCAAGAGTCAACCGAGTAGAAGCCAGTTTATGGGCAGCAAGTCGGAAACACCGAGAGTGAACCAAGTCGCTGCTAGTGTATAGGCAGCAGCTCAGAGTAGCTGAGAGTGAACCGAGTCGCTGCCGGTGTACATGCAACAGTTTGGAACAGTTGAGTGTGAAACAAGTCACTACCGGTGTACAGGCAGTGGTTGGGAACCGCCAAGAGTGAACTGAGTTGCTATCGATGTATAGGCAGTGGCGGGGAACTGCAGAGAGTTAACCAAGTCACTGCCGGTATACAGGCATCAGCTCCAAACCACCGAGAGTGAACTGAGTCGCTGCCGGTATACAGGTAGTGGCTTGGAAACGCTGAGAGTGAAGCAAGTTGCTGCTGGGGTATAAGCAACGGCTAGGAACCACCATGAGTGATCCGAGAAGCTACCAGTGTACAGGTAGTGGTTGGGAACCACCGAGAGTGAACTAAGTCACTACCCATGTACAACAGGTAGCTTGGAACCGCCAAAAGTGAATCGAGACACTGTTGGTGTACAGTCTGCAACTCAAAACCGCTGAGAGTTAACCGAGTCACTGCCAGTGTATAGGAAAAGGCTGGGAACCATTGAGAGTGAATTGAGTCACTGCCAGTGTAAAGCCAGTGGCTGGGAACCACCGAGAGTGAATCGAGTCGTTGCTGGTGTACAAGCAGCGGCTCAGAACCGTCGAAAGTGAATCGAGTTGCTGTCGGTGTACAAGTAGTGGCTCGAAACCGCCGAGAGTGAATCGAGGCACTGCCCGTGTACAAGCAGCAGGTCAAGATAACTGAGAGTGAACCGAGTTGCTATTGGTGTACAAGCAGTGGCTTGGAATCACCGAGGGTGAACTGAGTCGCTGTCGATCTATAGGCAGCGGCTTGGAACTAGCGACAGTAGACCGAGTCGCTATCGGTGTACAAGTAGCAACTGGGAACTACCGAGAGTGAACTGAGTCGCTGCCGGTTTACAATCAACGACTCATAACCATCGAGAGTGAACTAAGTCACTACCAGTGTACAGGCAGCATGTCAGAACAGTTGAGAGTAAATCGAGTCGCTACCGGTGTACAGGCAGTGGTTCGCAATCGTCGAGGGTGAACCGACTCGCTGCTAATGTATAGGCAACGGCTCTGAACCAGCGAGGGTCAATCGAGTCGCTGCCGGTGAACAGGCAACGACTGCGAACGGCTAAGAGTGAACCGTGTCGTTGTCGGTGAACAAGTAGCAACTCGGAACCTCCGAAAGTGAACCGAGTCGCTACCGATGTTCAAGCAGTGGCTGGGAACCATCGTGAGTGAACCGAGTGTTGTTGATGGACTGCAAGCTACTGGGAACTGCCGAGAGTGAATCGAGTAGCTGCTAGTGTACAGGCAGCGGCTTTGAATCGCCGAACGTGAACTGAGTCACTGCTGATGTACAGAAAGCGACTCAGAACCGCCGAGAGTGAACGATGTCACTACCGGTGTACTGGCAGCATCTCCGTACAACTGTGTGTGAATCGAGTCACTGCTAGTGTGCAGGCAGCGAGTCGGAACCACTGAGAGTGAACCGAGTCGCTGCTGGTGTATCAGTAGCAACTCGGAACAGATGAGATTGAACCGAGTCACTGTCGGTGTACAGGCAGCATCTCGGAACTGCCAAGAGTGAACAGAGTCACTGTAGGTGA
Source organism: Posidonia australis (assembly GCA_024699735.1). Lineage (NCBI taxonomy): Eukaryota > Viridiplantae > Streptophyta > Magnoliopsida > Alismatales > Posidoniaceae > Posidonia > Posidonia australis. The sequence goes on from JAMKQA010014294.1 coordinate 24,967, forward strand.
TCTTGTAGCGGCTCGGAAGCGCCAAGAGTGAACCAAGTCGCTGCTGAGGTACAAGCAGCGGCTGGCTGGGAATCGCTAAGAGTGATCCGAGCCACTGTCGGTGTACACGCAGTGGCTCAAAACCATTAAAAGTGAACCGAGTCACTATCGGTGTACAGGCAACGGCTGGGAACCACCGAGAGTGAACTAAGTCGCTGCTGGTGTACAGCCATCAGCTTGGAACCACTGAGAGTGAACAAAGTCACTACAGGTATACAAGTTGCAACTAAAAAATGCCGAGAGTGAACCGAGTCGCTGCCGGTGTACAGGCAACGGCTGGGAACCGCTGAGCGTGAATTGAGTCGCTGCAGGTGTATAGCCAGCGACTGGGAACCACCGAGAGGGAACTGTCGATAGTGAACCGAGTCACTTCCGGTGCATAGGCAGTAGCTCGAAATCTCCTAGGGTGAACCGAGTCACTTTTGGTGTACAGCAGTGGCTAGGAACCACCAAGAGTGAACTGAGTTCTGCCAACGAACAAGTAGCATCTCGGAACCTCCAAAAGTGAACCAAGTCGTTGCCGGTGTACATGTAGAGACTATGAACCGCCGAAAGTGAAGCGAGTGCTGTCGGTGTACAGCTAGTGATTGGGAACCGCCGAGAGTAAACCGAGTTGCTATCAGTGTACAGGCAGCGGTTTTTGAATCGTCGAAAGTGAAATGAGTCGCTGCTGGTGTACAAGAAGCTACTTGGAACCATTGATAGTGAACCAAGTCAATGCTAGTGTACAGTCAATGTCTCAGTACCGCAGAGTATGAACCGAGTCACTGTTGATGTATAGGCAGCGTCTTAGTAGCGCAGAGTGTGAATCGAGTCGCTACCGGTGTACAGGCAGCGAGTCAGAACCACCGAGAGTGAATCGAGTCGCTACTGGTGTACAGGCAGCATCTCTGAATCTCTGAGAGTGAACCAAGTAGCTGCCGGTCTATAGGTAGCGACTCGGAACAGGCGAGAGTGAACCGAGTCAATATCGGTGTACAGGCAGCAACTTGGAACTATCAAGAGTGAACCGAGTAGTTATCGATGAATAGGTAGTGGCTCAGAATCGTAGGGTGTGAACAGGGTCAATGCTGGTGTATAGGCAGCAGCTCAAAACTACCTAGAGTGAACAGAGTTGCTGTCAGTGTACAAGCAGCTACTCAAAAACACCGAGAGTGGACCAAGTCACTACTGGTGTACACGTAGCGGCTAGGAACTGGCAAGAGTGAACCAAGTCGTTGTATCAGTTGCGGCTTGGAATAGCCAAGAGTAAACCGAGTCGCTGCTGGTGTGCTAGCAGCGGCGGGGAACAGCCGAGAGTGAACTGAGTCACTGCCGATGTAAAAGCTGCAACTCGAAACTGCTGAGAGTGAACTGAGTCACTGGCGATGTATAGGAAGCAGCTAAGAACAACCGAGAGTGAACATAGTCACTGCTAGTGTATAGCTAGCGACTGGGAATCGTCAAAAGTGAACCGAGTCGAAGTTTGAGTATTGGCAGCAAGTCTGAATTGTCGAAAGTGAATCGAGTCATTGCTAGTACCACCGAGAGTGAACCAAATCGCTGTTGGTGTACAGGAAGCATGTCGGAACAACCGAGAGTGAACCGAGTCACTGCCAATATACAGGTTTATCGAGTCGCTTCCGGTGTATAGGCAGCGGCTCAGAACCAGCGAGAGTGAACCGAGTCGCCACTGATGTATAGGTAGTGGCTAGGAAATGCCGAGAGTGAACCTTGTGCTGCCGATGTATAGCCGGTGACTGTGAACCGAGTCGCCACTGATGTATAGGTAGTGGCTAGGAAATGCCGAGAGTGATCCTTGTGTTGCCGATGTATAGCCGGTGACTGTGAACCGTCGAGAGTGAACTGAGTTGTTTTCGATGTATATCCTGTGGCTGGGAACCACCGAGAGTGAACCGAGTCACTATCGGTGTACATGCAGCAAATTGGAACCGACGAGAGTGAACCATGTCGCTGCCCGTGTACAAGCAGTGGCTCGAAATCACCGAGGGTGAACATGTCGTTGCTAGTGTACAGGCAGCGACTCGGAACTACCGAGAGTGAACAGAGTCGTTGCCGAGTTACACCTAGTGGATTGGAACTGCCAAGAGTGAACCGAGTCACTACCGGTGTACTAGAAATCGCTGGGAACTCCCGAGGGTGAACCGAGTCGCTACCGATGTGTAGGCAGAAGCTGGGAACCGCCGAGAGCGAATCGAGTCGCTACTGGTGTACAGGAAGGGGGTCTGAACTACCGAACGTGAATCGAGTTGCTGCCGGTGTTTTGGCTGCGACTCGGAACTACTGAGAGTGAACCGTGTCACTGCTTGTGTATCAGCAGTAGCTCGGTACCACCGAGAGTGAACCGAGTCACTGTTACTGTATAGGTAGTGGCTCGAAACGGACGAGAGTGAACGTAATCGTCGTAGGTGTACAGCCAGCGGTTGGGATCTGCCAAGAGTGAACTAAGTCACTTCCAGTGAACAGGAAGCAACTCGTAACCTCCTAAAGTGAACTGAGTCACTACCGGCATACAGGCAACGGCTGCAAACCGCCGAGAGCGAACCGATTGCTGCCAATGTACAGTCAGCGACTGGCAACCACCAGGAGTGAATCGAGTCGCTACCGGTGCACAGGCTGTGGCTCTAAATCTTCGAAAGTGAACAAGTCACTGCTAGTGTACAGGAAGCGACTCAGAACTGCCGAGAGTGAACCGAGTCACTATCGGTGTACAAGCAGCGTCTCAGTACCATCGAGTGTGAACAATGTCGCTGCCGGTGTACACACAGCAAGTCAGAACTGCCGAGACTGAACCGAGTCGCTGTCGATCTAAAGGCAGTGGCTCGAAATCGACGAGAGTGAACCAAGTCTCTACCGATGTATAGGTAGCGGCTCGGAACAGGTAAGAGTGAATCGACTTGTTGTCAGTGTACAAGTTGCAACTCGAAACCGCCATGAGTGAACTGAGTCACTACCAGTGTACTAGCAGCAAGTCGGAACCGCTGAGAGTAAACTGAGTCTCTATCGGTGTACATGTAGTGGCTCGGAATCGCCACGAGTGAACCGAGTCGCTCCCAATTTTTTGGTTGTGGCTCGGAACTGGCTAGAGTGAATCGAGTCACTGTCAGTGTACAGGCAGCAACTCAGAACCGCCGAGAGTGAACCGAGTCACTGCCGATGTACAAGCAGTGGCTAAAATCGCCAAGAGTGAACTAGGTAGCTGCTAGTGTACTGGCAGCGACTCGGAACTGTCGAGAGTGAACAAAGTCACTATCGGGTTACAGCTAGTAGTTTGGAACCAGTGAGAGTGAACCGAGTCACTACCAATGTACTGCAGCGGCTGGGAACCGCCGAGGGTGAATCGAGTCGCTTTTGATGTGTAGCCAGCGGCTGGGAACCGACGAGAGCCAACCGAGTCACTGTCGGTGTATAGCCAGTAGTTCGAAAACGACGAGAGTGAATGTAATCGTCGTCGGTGTACAAGCAGTGCTTGGGAACTGCCAAGAGTGAACTGAGTCACTGTTGGTGAACAGGCAGCAACTACGAACCTCCTAAAGTGAACCGAGTCGCTGCCAGTGTACAGGCAACGATTGGGAACCGCCGAGAGTGAGCTGAGTGCTGTCGGTGTATAGTCAGCGACTAGGAACTGCCGAGAGCAAACCTCATCGCTGCCGGTGTACAAACTGCGGCTCTAATTCTCCGAAAGTGAACCGAGTCACTACCGGTGTACAAGAAGCGGCTCGGAACTACCGAGAGTGAAGCAAGTGACAACCGGTGTACAAGCAGCTTCTCAATACTGCCGAGTGTGAATCGAGTCACTACTAGTGTACAAGCAGCAAGTCGGAACATCCGAGAGTGAACTGAGTCACTACCAGTGTACAGGTAGTGGCCAAGAATCACCGAGAGTTAACCGAGTCGCTGGCGGTGTACAGGCAACAATTCGAAACCGCTAAGAGTGAACCGAGTCGTTGCCGATGTACAAGCAGAAGCTCGAAATCGCCGAGAGTGAATAGGGTCACTACTGATGTACAAGCAGCGACTCCGAACTGTCGAGAGTGAACAGAGTCACTGTCGGTGTATAGGCAACAGCTTGGAACCGCCTAAAGTGAACCAAGTCGCTGTCATTGTACAGGCAGTGGCTTGAAACCACCAAGCGTGAACCACGTCGCAGTCGAGAGTGAACCGAGTAGCTGCAGGAGTACAGGCAGCGGCTCGAAACTACTGAGAGTGAACCGAGTCGCTGTTAGCGTACTAGTAGTGGCTCAGAACTAGCGAGATTGAACCGAGTTGCTGTAAGTGTACAGGCAGCGGCTCCGAACTACAGAGAGTGAACCGAGTCGCTGGCAGTGTACAAGCAACCACTCAGAGCCGCCGAGTGTGAACCGTGTGGCTGCCGATGTACAAGCTGTGGCTGCGAACCGCTGAGAGTGAACCGAGTCCCTGCCGGTGTACAAGCAACGGTTGGGAACCATCAAGAGTGAACCAAGTCACCGATGGTGTACTGACTATAGATGGGATCCGTAAAGAGTGAATCGAGTCACTGCCGGTGTATAGGCAGTGGCTCGGAACCGCTGAGAGTGAACCACGTCACTATCGAGAGTGAACCAAGTAGTTGCTGGTGTTGATGCAGCGGCTCGAAACCGCCAAGAGTGAACCGAGTCACTGTCAGTGTACAAGCAGCGTCTCGGAACTCCCGAGAGTAAACCGTGTAGCTGCAGGTGAACAGGCAGCAGCTCAAAACTGCCGAGAGTGAACCAAGCTGCTGGGGGTGCACATGCAGTCGTTCAGAACCGCCGAGAATGAATTGAGTCGCTGCCGGAGTGCAGGCAGCGGCTAGGTACCGCCGAGAGTGAACCGAGTCGCTGCCGACATATAGGCAGCAGTTGGGAACTACTGTGTGTGAACCGAGTCACTGTTGGTGTACAGGCAGCGGCTTGGTTCCACAGAGATTGAACAGAGTCGCTACTGATGTGTAAGCAATGGCTCGAAACCACCGAGTGTGAATCGCATCGCTGCCGGTGTACAGGTAGCGGTTGGGAACTGCTGAGAGTGAACCAAGTCGCTGCAAATGTACAGGCCACGGCCAGTAACAGCTGAGAGTGAACCGAGTAACAGCCGGTGTAAAGGCAGTGGTTGGGAACCACCGATAGTGAACCAAGTCGCTGCCAGTGTACACGCAGCGGTTGGGAATGGTAAAGAGTGAACCAAGTCGCTGTCGGTGTACAGGCAGCGGCTCAAAACTGCCGAGAGTGAACAGAGTCGCAATTGGTGTAAAGGCAACAGCTAGAATAGGTCGAATGTGAACCGAGTCACTACCAGTGTACAGGTAGCTGCTGTTAACTACCGAGAGTGAACCGAGTCGCTGTCGGTGTACAAGTAGAGCTTTGGAGCCGTCGAGAGTGAACCAAGTTGCTACCGGAGTACAGTCGACGGCTGGGTATCGTCGAGTTTGAACCGAGTAGCTACTAGTGTATAGGAAGCAACTTGGAACCATCGAGAGTGAACCGAGTCACTGCTAGTGTACAAGTAGTGGCTCAAAACCGTCAAGAGTGAACCAACTAGCTGCTGGTGTACCGGTTGTGCCTCTGAACCGGCGAGTGTGAACCGAGTTGCTGTCGGTGTTCAGGTAGCAATTTGGAACCACCGAGAGTGATCCGAGTCATTCCCAGTGTATGGGCAGCAGCTTGGAATCACCGAGAGTGAACCGAGTCGTTGCCGGTGTACAAGTTGTGGCTCGAAACCACTAAGAGTAAACCTAGTCGCTGCTGGTGTACAGCTAGTAGCTTTGAACTGTCATGAGTGAACAGTGTTGCTACTGGTGTACAGGCAATGGCTTTGAACCACCGAGAGTGAACCGAGTCCCTAACGGTGTACAAGTAGTGGCTCAGAACACCATAAGTGAACTGAGTCGCTGTCGGTGTATAGCCAATGGCTCGGAACCACCAAGAGTGATCCGAGTTGTTTCCAGTGTACAAGTAGCGGCTCGAAACAGCCATGAGTGTACCGAGTCACTACAGTTGTATAAGCAGTGGCTTGGAACGGTCGAGAGTGAACCGAGTCGCTGTCAGTGTATAGGTAGCAACTTAGAATTGCTGAGAGTGAACCGAGTCACGACAAGTGTACAAGCAGTGGCTCGAAATCGCCGAGAGTCAACAGGGTCACTGCTGGTGTATAGGTAGTGACTCGGAGCTGCCGAGAGTGAACAGAGTCGCTGTCGATGTATAAGCACCAGCTTGGAACAACCTAGAGTGAACCGAGTCGCTGTCATTGTATAGGTAGTGGCTCCAAACCACCAAGCGTGAACCAAGTCGCAGTCGATATTGAACCGAGTAGCTGTAGGAGTACAGGCAGTGGCTCGAAACCGCTGAAAGTGAACCTAGTCACTGTCAGCGTACAAGCAGTGGCTCGGAACTATCGATAGTAAACCGAGTTGCTATCGATGAACATACAGCGGCTCCGAACTGCCGAGAGTGAACCAAGTCGCTAGCAGTGTACAAGCAGCCGCTCAGAGCCACCGAGAGTAAACCATGTCGCTGTTGGTGTACAGGCAGCAGTTGGTAACCGTTTAGAGTGAACCAAGTCAGCGACGGTGTACTGGCAGCGGTGGGATCCGTAGAGAGTGAATCGAGTTGGTCCCAGTGTACAGGCAGTGGCTCAGAACCACCGAGAGTGAACCGAGTCGCTGTTGAGAGTAAACCGAGTAGTTGCTGGTGTAGAGGTTGTGGCTCGAAACTGCCGAGAGTGAACTGATTCGCTGTCAATGTACAAGCCGCATCTCGGAACTGCCGAGAGTAAATTGTGTAGCTGCTGGTGAATAGGCAGCGGCTCCAAATTGTCGAGAGTGAACCGAGTAGCTGGCGATGTACAAGCAGTTGCTCAGAACCGCTGAGAATGAATTGAGTCACTACAGGTGTGTAGCCAGTGGCTGGGAACCGCCCAATGTGAACCGAGTCACTGCCGATATATAGGCAGCGGTTGGGAACCACCGAGAGTGAATCGAGTCGTTACTGGTGTACAAGCAGTGGCTGGATTCTGCATGAGAGTGAACAGAGTCACTACCATTGTGCAAGTAGTGGCTCGGATCCGCCAAGAGGGAACCACGTCACTACCGGTGTACAAGCTGTGGCGAGGAATCGTTGATAGTTAACCGAGTCGCTGCCAATGTACCGGTAGCGACTGGGAACCACTGAGAGTGAACCGAGTCACTACCGGTATATAGGCAGCGGCTGGGAACCACGGAGAGTGAACTGAGTCGCTTCCGGTGTACAAGCAGTGGCTGCGATCCGTAGAGAGTGAACAGAGTTGCTAATACTGTATAGCTAGTGGCTCGGAATCATCGAAAGTGAACCGAGTCAGTGCTGGTTTATTTGCAGCAGCTGGGAACCACCGAGAGTGAACCAAGTCGCTGCCGACGTACTAGCAAGGGCTGGGAACCGTCGGTAGTGAACCGAGTGCTATCGGTGTATAGGTTGTGGCTCTAAATCACCAAAAGTGAACCGAGTCACTATCAGTGTACAAGAAGCAGCTCGGAACTGCCGAGAGTGAACCGTGACACTACTAGTGTATAGGCAACGTCTCAGTATAGCCGAGTGTCAACCGAATTGCTACTGGTGAGCTAGTAGTAAAGCGAATCCGCCGAGAGTGAACCGAGTCGCTACCGGTGTACAAACAGCGGCTTAGAATCATCATGAGTGATCCGAGTCGCTGCTGGTATGTTAGTTGTGGCTCGGAACAGGCAAGAGTAAATCGAGTCACTGTCGGTGTACAAGCAGTCGCTTGAAATCGTCGAGAGTGAAAAGGTCATTGCTGGTGTACAGGCAGCGGCTCGGAACTGCCGAGAGTGAACAGAGTCGCTGTCGGTGTATAGACACCAGCTTGGAACTGCCTAGAGTGAATTGAGTCGCTGTCAATGTACAGGCAGTGGCTCGAAACCACCAAGCGTGAACTAAGTCGTAGTCGAGAGTGAACCGAGTAGCTGTAGGAGTACTAGCAGCTACTCAAAACCGCTGAGAGTGAACCGAGTCACTGTCAGCGTACAAGAAGTGGCTCAGAACTATCGAGAGTAAACCAAGTTGCTGGTGGTGTACAAGCAGTGGCTCGAAATTGACAAGAGTGAACCAAGTCGCTGGTGGTGCACAAGCAGTAGCACAAAGCCACCGAGAGTGAACCAAGTCGCTGCCGATGTACAGGTTGCAGCTGGGAACCGCCAAAAGTGAACCGAGTCGCTGCCAGTGTACAAGCAGCAGCTGGGAGCCGCCGAGAGTGAACCGAGTCAGTGATGGTGTACTGGCAGCGGCTGGGAACCACAAAAACTTAATCGATTCGCTGCCGGTATACAAGCAGTGGCTCGAATCCACAAATAGTGAACTGAGTCACTGTCGAGAGTGAACCGAGTAGTTGCTGGTGTTGAGGCAATGGCTCAGAATCGCTAAGAGTGAACTGAATCGCTATTAGTGTGTACAAGCAGTGTCTCGGAACTACCTAGAGTAAATCGTGTTGCTGTCGATGAACTGGTAATGGCTCTGAATTGCCGAGATTGAACCGACTTGCTGGCAATGTACAGGAAGCTGCTCGAAACCGCGTAGAGTGAACCGAGTCACTGCCAATGTACAGGTAGCGGCTGCGAACCGTCGAGAGTGAACTGAGTCGCTTCCGATGAATAGGCAGGAACTCGAAACCGCCAAGAGTGAATTGAGTCACTGACGGTGTACCAGCTGTGGTTGGGAACCGCAGAGAGTGAACCAAGTCACTGTCGGTGTGCAGGCAGTGGCTTGGAACCACCGAGAGTGAACCGAGTCACTACAAGTGTACAGGTAGCAGCTTGGAAAGGTCGAGTAAACTGAGTCATTGCTAGTGTACAGGCAGCGGCTGGGAACTACGTAGAGTGAAACGAGTCAATGCTGGTGAACTGGCTACAACACCGAACCGTCGTGGGTGAACCGAGTCACTGTCAGTCTATAGGCAGTAGTAGGGAACCGTCGAGAGTGAACGAAGTTGCTACTGGTGTACAGTCAATGGCTGGGAACCATCGAGAGTCAATCGAGTCACTACTGTTGTACAGGCAGTGGCACTGAATAGTTGAGAGTGAATCGAGTTGCTGTTGGTGTACAGGCAGTATCTCAGAACCGCTGGGAGTGAATCGAGTCACTGCCGGTGTACAAGCAACGGCTCGAAACCACCGAGAGTGAGCTGAGTCGCTAATGGTGTACCGACAGTGTCTCGGAAATGGGAAGTGTGAACCGAGTCGCTGCTTGTGTGTAGGTAGCAACTCAAAACCGCTGAGAATGATACAAGTCGTTCCCATTGTATGGGCAACTGCTCAGAATCGTCAAGAGTTAACCGAGTCGTTGTCGGTGTACAGAATGCAACTTGGAACCGCCAAGAGTAAACCTAGTCGATGCTGGTGTACAGGAAGCAGCTCTGAACTATGGAGAGTGAACAGTGTCGCTGCTGGTGCACAGGCAGCGGCTTGGAACCACCGGGAGTGAACCAAGTCCCTGCTAGTGTACAGGTAGTGGCTACGAACCACCAAGAGTGAGCCGAGTTGCTACTAGTGTATAGACAGTGGCTCAGAACCGCCAAGAGTAAAATGAGTCACTGTTAGTGTACAGGCAGCGGCTCGGAACCTCCAAGAGTGTACCAAGTCGCTGACGATGAACAGGCAGTGGCTTGGTACAGCCAAGAGTGAACCGAGTCGCTACCTATGTACAGGCAGAGGCTCAGAACAGCTGAGAGTGAACATAGTCACTATCAGTGTACAAGCAATGGCTCGGAGCTGTTGAGAGTAAACTGTATTGCTTTCAGTGAACAGGCAACGGCTCTAAACTGCCAAGAGTGAAGTGAGTTGCTGGCGGTGTATAGGTAGCCGCTCGGAACCGTCGAGAGTGAACCGAGTCGCTGCCGATGTACAGGCAACGACTGGTAACTGTTGAGAGTGAACCGAGTCATTGCTGGTGTATAGGCAGCGGCTGGGAACCATCCAGAGTGAACCGAGTCACTACTAGTGTACATGCAGTAGGAGGGATCTGCAGAGAGTGAACAGAGTCGCTATCGTTGTACAGGCAGTGGCTTGGAACCGTCGAGAATGAATTGAGTCACTGTCGGTGTATAGGCAGAGGTTGGGAACCGCTGATAGTGAACTTAGTCACTGCCAACGTACAGGCTACGGTTGGCAACTACTGAGAGTTAACTAAGTCGCTGTCGGTGAACAAGCAGCAACTCGAAACTACCAAGTGTGAATCGAGTCGCTACCAATGTAAAGGCAGCAGCTAGGAACCACTGATAGTGAACCGAGTCACTGCCCGTGTATAGGCGGTGGCTAGGAACCGTAGAGAGTGAACCGTGTTGCTGTCGATGTACATATAGTGGCTCGAAACCGTCGAGAGTGAAACGAGTCACTACCTATGTAAAGGCAGCAGCTCGGAAAGACCAAGAGTGAACCGAGTCACTGCTAGTGTATAGGCAGCGGCTGGGAACTACCGAGGGTGAACCGAGTCGCTGTCGATGTATAGGTAGCGGCTGGGAACCGCCGATAGTGAACCAAGTTGCTACTAGAGTACAGTTGGTGGCTAGGAACTGCCGAGTGTGAACCGAGTCACTGCTGGTGTTTTGGTAGTGGCTCAAAACTGGTGAGAGTGAACCGAGTCGCTGTTGGTGTACAGGTAGCAGCTTGGAACCACTGAGAGTGAACCGAGTCACTGCCGACGTATAGGTAGCAACTCAGAACCACCGAGAGTGAACCGAGTCACTGCCAGTGTACAAGCAGCAGCTCGAAACCGCCGAGAGTGCACCAAGTTGCTGCTGGTATACCGGTATTGGCTTGGAACCTGCGAGTGTGAAACGAGTCACTACTGGTGTTCAGCCAGCAACTTGGAACTGCCGAGAGTGATCTGAGTCGCTGCCATTGTACAGGTACTGGCTCAGAATCACCGAGAGTGAACCGAGTCGTTGCTGATGTACAGGCTACAGCTCGGAACCTTCAAGAGTAAACCTAGTCGCTGTCGGTGTATAGGTAGCGGCTAGGAACCGTCGAGAACGAATTGAGTCGCTACCGGTGTACAAGCAACGACTGGGATACACAGAGAGTGAAGTGAGTCACTACCGTTGTATAGGTAGTGGCTTTCAACCATCGAGAGTGAACCAAGTTAGTGTCGGTGTACAGGCAGCAGCTGGGGACCGCTGAGAGTGAACTGAGTCGCTGCCGATGTACAGGCAGCGGTTGGCAACCGTCGAGAGTGAGCTGAGTCGCTGCTGGTGAACAAGCGGCTACATGAAACAACCAAGAGTGAATCGAGTCGCTGACGGTATACAGGCTGTGGCTGCGAACCACCACTAGTGAACCGAGTCGCTACTAGTGTACAGGCAGCGGTTGTGAACCGTAAAGAGTGAACCAAGTCGCTGTGGGTGTAAAGGCAGCGGCTCGGAACCGCCGAGAGTGAACCAAGTCACTACCAATGTACAGGTAGTGGCTAAGAAAGGCTGAGTGAACCGAGTCGCTGTCGGTGTAAAGGAAGTGGCTCGGAACTGCTAAGAGTGAACCGAGTCGCTATTGGTGTACAGGCAGCGGCTGGGAACCGTTAGGAGTGAACTGAGTCATTGCTGGTGTACAAGCAGCGGCTCGAAACCGCCGAGAGTCAACCGAGTCGCTGCTGGTGTACTGACAGCAACTCAGAACCACCGAGAGTGATCCAAGTTATTTCCATTGTACAAGCAGCAGCTCAGAATTGCCGTGAGTGAACCGAGTCATTGCCGGTGTACAGGCTATGGCTCGGAACCGCCGAGAATAAATCGAGTCACTGCTGGTGTATAGGCAGTAGCTCTAAACTTTAGAGAGTGAACAATGTCACTACTGGTGTACAAGCAGCAGCTTGGAACCACCGAAAATGAACCAAATCTCTGCCGGTTACAAGTAGTGGCTCGGAACCGCCAAGAGTGAACCGAGTCGCTATCGGTGTATAGACAGTGGCTCAGAACCACCAAGAGTGAACCACGTCACTGCTAGTGTACAAGCAGCGGCTTGGAACTACCAAGAGCGTACCGAGTCGCTGCTAGTGAATAAGCAACGGCTTGGTATCGCCAAGAGTGAACCGAGTCGCTACTAGTATAAAAGCAGTGGCTCGGAACCGCCAAGAATGAACCGAGTCGCTGTTAGTGTACAAGCAGTGGCTTGGAACTGTCGAGAGTAAACGTGTTGCTGTCGGTGAACAGGCAGTGGCTCCAAACTGCCAAGAGTGAACCAAGTTGTTGAAGGTGTACAGGTAGCCACTCAGAACCACAGAAAGTGAACAGAGTTGCTGTCGGTGTACAGGCAGCGGCTCGGAACCGTCGAGAGTGAATCGAGTAACTTCCAATGTATAGGCAGTAGCTCGGAAAGGTCGAGAGTGAACCACGTCACTACCAGTGTACAAGCTGCAGTTGGGAACTACCTAGACTGAACTGAGTCACTGCCGATGAACTAGCAGCAAATCGGAACCGTGGTGAACTGGAAGCAACTTGGAACTGTCGAGAGTGAACCAATTCGTTGTCGGTGTACCGGCAGCGATGGGAACCACTGAGAGTGAACCAAGTTGCAGTCGGTGTACAACCAATGGTTGGGAACCACCATGAGTGAACTGAGTCGTTGCTGGTGAACATGCAGCGGCTTAGAACTGCTGAGAGTGAATCGAGTCATTGTTGGTGTACAAGCAGTGGCTCGAAACCGTTGAGAGTGAACCGAGTCACTACTGGTGTATAGGCAGCAACTCGGTACCACCGAGAGTGAACTGAGCCACTACCAGTGTACAAGCAGTGGCTCGAAACCGCCGAGAGTGAACCGAGTTGCTACCGGCACACCGGCAGAGGCTCGGAACCGACGAGTGTGAACCGAGTCGTAGTCGGTGTACAAGCAGCAACTCAAGACTGCCGAGAGTGATCTGAGTCACTGCCAGTGTACGGGCAGCTACTCGGAATCACCTAGAGTGAACTGAGTCGTTGTCGGTATACTGGCTACGGCTCATCGAGAGTAAACCTTTTCGCTGTCGGTGTATAGACAACAGCTCTAAACTATTGAGAGTGAGCAGTGTTGCTGCTGATGTATGGGCAACGGCTTGGAACCACCGAGAGTGAACCGAGTCCTTGCCGGTGTACTGGTAGTGGCTCAGAACCGCCAAGAGTGAACCGAGTGGCTATTGGTGTATAGGCAATGGCTTAGAAACCCCAAGACTGAACAGAGTCGCTGCTGGTGTACATGCAGCAGCTCGGAATCGCCAAGAGTGTACCAAGTCACTGTCGGTGAAGAGGCAATGGTTGGGTATCGCCAAGAGTGAACTGAGTGGCTACCGGTGTACAGGATGAGGTAAGGAACTGCCGTGAGTGAACCTAGTCGCTCCTGGTGTACAAGCAGTGGCTAGGAACCATTGAGAGTGAACCGAGTTGCTGTCGATGTACAAGCAACGGCTCGAAACCATTGAGAGTAAACCGAGTCAGTGTCGGTGTATAGGTAGCGACTCGGAAATGTTGTGAGTGAACCATGTTGCTACCGTTGTACAAGCAGTGGCTTGGAACCGCGGAGAGTTAACCAAGTCGCTGCTAGTGTACATGTAGTGGCTTGGAGCCACCTTGAGTGAACCGTGTCACTATCGGTGTACAGGCAACGGCTTGGAACTGCCAAGAGTGGACCAAGTAGCTGCCGGTGTACAGGCACCGACTCCGAACCGCCGAGAGAGAATCGTGTCACTGTCGGTGTAGAGGTAGTGGCTCGAATTCACCATGAGTGAACTGATTCACTGTCGGTGTACAGGCAATGGCTCGAAAGTGAACCAAGTCGTTGTCGGTGTACATGTAGCAGCTCAGAACTGCTGAGAGTGAACCGAGTAGCTGTCGGTGTACAGACAGTGGCTCGGAAACGCCGAGAGTGAACTGAGTCGTTGTCAGTGTACAGGCAATGGCTCGAAACAAACTGAGAGTGAACCGAGTCACTATCGGTGTACATGCAGCTTCTCCAAACTGCTGAGAGTGAACCGAGTTGCTGTCGGTGTACTAGCAGCGGCTCCGAACTACTGAGAGTGAACCAAGTTGCTACTGGTGTACAGGCTTTGGCTGGGAACCACTGAGAGTGAATCGAGTCACTGCCAGTATACAAGCTGCGGCTTGGAACCATTGAGAGTGAACTGAGTAGCTGATGGTGTAAAGGTGGTGGCTCGGAACCACCTAGAGTGTACCGAGTCGCTTCCATGTAGCTTGTGCAATGACTGATATTGTGATCATGCCGGTGGAACCCTACATGACACTCCTTTGCTGGGTGTGTGGAAGCACACAAGGAGTCCTGATACGGTCACAGCGAAGATGGTGAATCCGAAGAAGATGACTAGACTCGGAAACACCAAGGAAAGATGAGAAAGGATAAGGAAAGGAGTCGCCACCTAGTTTTTTAATGGAAAGACGAGGAAAACCAAACACACAAGAAAACCAAGAAACAAACAAGATGAATAAAACATGTATGCTCCGTGCCAAATGGATGTAATGCGAAAATCAATGCGAGCCAGAGAAAGGGTAAGGATTCCTATAACACATGGGGAAGGGATTAGGCACCCCCATGTGCCCGAGGAACTCAGTCATACTAGGTTTGCTACTTGCCAATGGTCTATTGGGTGTGTGCTTGCCTATTCTGAATGTTCATGCTAAAGATGACTAGAAAACATGCCAAATCAAAGAGAAGAAATGAAATAAAGGGAAAAAGTTAATCCAAGGGACAAATTTAGGCATTGAGAATGCCGCTTTACTGTACACCCGTGGGCGATGAGGAAAATCGTGAAACTCTTAGAAAGCATCATGTAAATCAGTGAAAACTTGAAGAAATCCGAGAAAATCAAATTAGGAAAATAATCCTCATTCGGGACAATGTTGGCTTTGTCAAGCCTTTTAATGTACGCGATCGGGCGATGGAAAACCAAACCAAATCTCAATGGAAAACCAAAAATCGGAAAAAATCTGGGAAACAATGGAAAATCGAGCTTGAAAAGAGCTAGAAATGCATGCACAATGTAAGGAAAAAAATGTGAGAAAATTTTCATGAAAAGGTGCAACAAATTATGCAAAATGCATGTGAGAGTGTAAAAATGGAAATTCCAGGGGGCTTTGTGCAAAAAACCCAAATTCTGAATGAAAATTGAAATTCTGAAGCTAAATCATCAAAAATACATAGAAAAACACATTTCATGTACTTTTGAAGAAATCTAGGGTCAAATGTGCAAATCAATGCATTTCTAGTCAATTTGAAGGTTCCAAGGGGTCAAAATGTAATTTTGCCATCAAAACATGCATTTAATGCAATTCTATGGAAATTTAGGGTAAAATATGCAAGAAAAAGAATCCATGTTGAAATCAGAAAGTTTCAGGGGCAATTCAGTAATTTTACCCTAGAAAACATGCATTCAATGTGAAATTTGTAAATTTCAAGGGCTAAAATGCAATTCAACCAGAGAAACATGCCTTCAGAAGAGTTTCAGAAAAGTTTAGGGTTCTTTATGCAAAAAAGTAGGATTAAAATGCATGAAATGAAACTCCGAGGGTTTTTATCAAACTTTTAAACCTGGAAAAAGTTATTAGGAAAACTTAGGGGGCACATTGCAATATTTTCAGGTAAAACTTTATTCAAACGATTTAAGAAAAATGTTCAGGGACCTAAAAGTAAGACAAAGGACCTATTTGTAATAAAAAAAGGACATAAATGTAACAACACAAAAGGTTTATAAATTTAATCAAAGAAAACTATTTTTTATTTTTATTAAAAAGAAAAGGTTCGACGGCCGCCGGCGACGGGAATCCACTGTCAACGATTGTCAGAGATGCCTCTCTAGAGCAGCCCAAGGCCTGATTGGAGATCAGAGGGCACAGCAACCAAGAGGGGAGGAGAAGAAAGGGATTTGACGGTGTAGATGGAGCATCGGACGGCCAGAGATAGCTGTCCATCCCCGTTACCGTCGAGACGACTCCAGCGACGATGCTGGAGAAGAAAGGGGCTACTGGAGGGCCGCGATGTGCATCTCTGAGCTCCTGGAGGCTTCGAGACGTCGAAAGGAGCATTTCCCCACTTCCAGAAGTGAGAATGGGACACTTCCCCCATCCTCGAACCAAGTTCGCCGTCGGCGCGATCCTTCTTCGGTGAGCTCGACTGCGGTGGCTGTCCAAGGCACAGGGCTCAAATCGGAAGGTTCCGGAGCACTAGTGGCATGCCGTGGGACGTTCTTGGAGGCTTGGAGAGGCACGGCGATGCATGAGGCACACGTCCAATCAATGTGCACAGTCTTCTTCTCCGGCTCAGGTGAAACGACGCGATTCTGGCGATCTTCTAGTGGAAGCTCAGGGAGGCGGTGAAGCGACACGCAAAGCAGTGGATATGCAGGAGGGAGGCTAGGATAGGAAGACTTAATGCTCTGGGGCCAGGGTCGTGCCTTGGACCAGGACCCCCACCAAAGTCACTGGAAAACAGCGACGACGAGGCCTGGAAGCTCGATTCCAGCCATGGAAGGCCTCCGGCTTGATTGGAATCGATCAAGGGGGAGAGAGGAAGACCTAGGAAAGCATTTCTAGTAAGAATTGAGGCCAGTAGAGTGTGTACCTAGTCTGACAGTGTGCTTGGCCGTCGAAGCTCGCTGGAGATGGTTGGAACCTCTGATTTCTCACCTCCACGAGCTTCCACTCTCTTCCAGGAACTCTCTGGCTTCTTTTGGTTGGGAGGAAAAGGCCTAGGGAGCTCTCCTCTTAATTTTTGCAAAAGATGCCCAAAGTTCCAAAAGACCATTTCTACTTACAAAAGGGGCTATATATAGGCTTGGTTGGTTGTTAAGGCTAGAGTGGAAGGTGGTTATGTTTGTTGGAGAGAGGTAGGAAGTAGTTATGTTTGTTGGAGAGAGGTGGGAAGTAGTTATGTTTGTTGGAGAGAAATGGGAAGTAGTAATGTTTGTTGGAGAGAGGTGGGAAGTAGTTATGTTTGTTGGAGAGAGGTGGGAAGTAATTATGTTTGTTGGAGAGAGGTGGGAAGTAGTTATGTTTATTGGAGAGAAATGGGAAGTAGTTATGTTTGTTGGAGAGAAGTGGAAAGTAGTTATGTTTGTTTTGGTTGTTACATGAGTTTGTTAGATTAGTTAGGATGTAGTGGAAGTTAGTTAGGTTGTTGAGGTTTGACTTAGAATTTGACCTAGGTTTTAAGGTTTGGATTATGGTTTTGAATTTAATTTAGGTCCTAACCTAGGGTTTAATGTTTGGATTAGGGTTTAGCCTCAATTTTTGGGTTTATTGGTATTTTAGGGTTTTGTTTTGTATTTATGCTTTTATAGCCCAGTTAGGGTTTTGTCTGGAGCGCCAGCAGGGTGTGCCAAATAGGTGTTCCTGTCAAGTGCGCCAGCAGGTGCGCCAGATAGGTGCGCCTACCCTTGGTGGTTGTTGGAGTGAGGAGTGGTTGTAGGGTTTGGCCTATTTGCAAGCATATTGGGGTGTCTACAGATGTCCTTGCCACATATGCTCTTTAACCAACGAGCTGAAATGCCCCTGACCATAAACACTTGGCAAAAAAAATCTTGCTAAACAAATCCATATGCAAGCAAAGTGATTCATCCAAGCGAAATTGTGATGACTATGATTATGGTGGTGGACTCTATTATTGTGAACAAGCAAACTAGTTGTTTGAGAGCGGCTTGATTGTTTGATCAAGAAATGCATGTCTTGTGATCGTTGTTACTTGTTATCTGCATTTATTACTTTGCTTGCTCACTGAATTCATTATCTAGAATGCTTGCTTGTTTAGTTAAACTGTTTGTTTGCCCTTAGTTAGGCTAGAAAGTTGTATGCCTATTAGAGGGGGATGACACCTTTGACTCAGTTGACACTACAGAGATTCGCAAGCCATAGGTGGCTCTCGATGGGTAGTGGTGGCACTCAAACTCACTATAAGATAGTGTAATAGACCTGGCTCCATGCCAAACTCTTTAAGGACTAGCACTTGCTCTCGTTTTTTTTAATATCACTGATTTTTATTTTGCTCCCTCATAGACATGCTGTTTCACTCTAACCTTGACTTGGAGGTAATAAGCACCCGATCTATTTGGGAGGCCTTTATTGCATGAGGGTGGGTCAGTCCCTCAAAGGTGTGATTTTACTGAACGCATACTCCAACTCCTCTCCAAGGTACGGTAAGGGTAGAGCTACAAAGCACGCCTCTCCCTCATGGGCTGACTTCTATCTTCGCCTTCTATCATCTTTATTCTTTTAAGCCCTTGCGAATGTATGTTTCCTTGTCTGGCTCACACCCTCAGTCAACCCTAACATTTTATCTCCCTCTTAGAGGTGCAGGGTCCTTGCGGAGTTTGGACATTTCGTCCAGCTTTGATGTTCGGTGGCTCCCTTGCTAACTTGATTGTCTAACTAGTGACAATTGAGGAGGGATAATCTATTGTGGCATAGGCGAGCTTTTCCATTTTTCAGCGTCGGGCAGAATGTTATTGACAAGCAAACTATTATTTTCTATTGTTTTTAATGTTTTTCTGTTTTGTGTTGTTTTTTCCTTTCTTTTTTAACTTTTGTGCTTTTTCTATTTTTTTTTTGTGTTTTGATATATGGTGATGCAAAAAGGAAAACAAAGGAGACAATGGAAAAGGATACAACTCCAGTCCTTGTTGTTGTTGTTTTGTAGATGCCAATGGGGTTTAAAGTAACTCCTAGAAATGCCACTGAAAACTGGAATCAAGGCAGGTGTAACCGAGGCTATCAAAACTATTATTGACACTGAGACTGTCACTATGAATGTTGAATCTGTTGGCGACAAAGACTATATCTGTTGTTGGAGTTGATATCTGTTGTGACGGCTGTATCCTACCTGATCCAGGGTACTTGCATGTGCTGGGTCGGATGGATGAATGGCAAAATTGACGAACATTTTGGTAGGCCCGCAAAGGAACAAGAACATGAGTGGCATAGAAACTAAGAGAAAAAAAGAGGGCAAACTAGGCTGATGAGGCCGAATGGATTTCCTGGGAAAGAACTGGGACAAAGAGAATAAACCCCTGAAGTTCCAGCATCCTCAGAGCTTGTCGGATCAGACAAGGTAAAGTTGGCAATTCTAGGGTGTGCTCGTGCATGTGCTGTTGTAGGTGCAGGTGTATGTGTGTGCTGCCTCCCGTGGGTTGACAACGATGTCTCCATTGTCAATCAAATCCTGGACAGCATTCCAGAGAGTAAAACACTTGTTTGTTGAATGTCCATGGGCGCAATGGAAATGACAAAACAAATTCGTCTTATACCACCTAGGAAGCAGGTCCAGTGGTAGACGAACCTCCTGTAGTTGCAAGAACAGCGCAACTTTGAGAAAGATGTCACTCAACAACTTTCCAAGTAGGGTGAAGTCGCTTTCCCTACAGCGAGGTCACTTTTGCCATTGTTGCTGTCCTTGCTGAACTGACACAACATGACGCGTCCGCTCAATAGTGGTGTGTGAGTGTGTAATGCATGCAAAACTAGATGCCAGTGGAGGTATAGACATGGTTGTGGGTGCTGCAACTTTCGTGCGAACAACAAAAGTCCCACAATCGATCAAAATCTGAACAACATCCCGCAAAGTGTGGCAATTATTAGTCAAGTGCCCTAGGGCTCGGTGATAATCACAGTACACATTCGCGTCATACCACCAAGGAAGTAGAGCTAGTTGGGGACGCGGATCTGGGAGTCTCAAAAGAGACACAACCCAAGGAAAAACAGTGCTCAACGACTCACCCAGTGGAGTGTAGTCACTTTCAACACGACGGCCTCATTTTTCCTTAGGCTGTTGTCCTAGCTGAGCCAATGCGACGAGATGCACTGGCTTGATAGTGGAAAGTGCACACCTAGTGTGCAGTGATGACCTACGTGCTAAGACCTGATCCTGATGCAGAGGTGGGTTGTTAGTATGTTGTGTTGTGTGTGGGGTTGAGTGTAAGAGCAACAGTTGTTGCATCAGTATGTCTCTAGGCAACGGACTCGAGAAATGTTGTACTCTCGCACCACTAATGGGTTGGTCCTTGAGTGACTGTGATGCATGTTGTGACAAGTGTAGTTGTGGTGTAGGAGGTAGAGAAAACGCCCTCATTGCCAGAACAGTGTGACGCTAGGGCAATAATATGGACAATGGTGCAGTGGGGTGAGCCTACAATGCTATAGTGGTGTTCACTGGGATCTCAGGTGTCGAAGAGGACACTTAATCGAATCCAGAGGATTGTTCTCAAGCCTCTGGGACAAAGCTGTCAAGCTCTGAGCTTGCATGGTCGAAGACCCAACAAAGGATAGGTCAGAAGGCGAGAGCGGAACATGTGTGGTCCCGAAAACAGATACAACAGCAGCTGCTTGAATTCTTGAAACAAAAGGGCCTGAGATGTGGGATGCAGTTGGCAGAACTTCTGGGACCCACGTCGTAGTCACCACAATCGACTCAGTGACGGGCCCTAGATCGGCTTGTGTTTGCCACTATCCCAAAAAGGAGGTGGAGATCTTCCATGATTCCCAAATCGAGATGCATGGTGAGAAGAAGAAGCACCCAAAGTGGGAGAGGGAGGAACTGAATGCGGGACCCCCTTCAAAACAATAACCAAAGGCCTGTGGGTCTGTGGGGCCATGGCTAGCTGCAAGTGAAATGACTAGAGCTGTGGCAAAAGATAAACACACAAGCTCTAAGATGAACTACTATCAAAAGTGACCAGCAACTTGGAAAAGACAAAAGGAAACAACCACGGGAGACTGCCCGCAATGGAGACACCCGAGCTCGTAATTGAGGACATCGCAACAAACTACCTGAGCAAACAGGCAAGAGAAACAAGCATCAGAACATGAACAACGATGCAAAGACAAATGCGAGTTATTAAAGTGGTATGCAATGACATGCAATGCAGATGAATGTCCAAAAGTGCACTCTCTCACCATGCTTGTCCCACATGGGGTTGACTACACGGGACACACTCATGGGTTTGGGTGTTGACTCTGGTCAGAAAAGTATGGTTCCCATCCTAAATGCTGGCCAAAGTGTAGGTAGTGAATGGGTGGTGCATTGGTGGCCTCTTCTCCTACAGTAACATGAAGTTGTACCCTCTACTAAAACCAACACGACCCCGGACAAAGGGGACAAACTAGCAGCATGCCCTACACCAAAGCTATATAACGGGCTACTAGAATTATCCTTCGCAAACTGTAGGTGGACTCAGAGGTGAAGATGCATGCATTCTAAATTGATCATTCATGCAATATGCTTTTGTGTCTTTTACTTGCATTTTATTAAAGCAAGGGTATTGTGAGCATTTGTCTCTAGTTATGCCTAATTATTTGTTTGTCTGAATTTGTGTGTTTTATTTTAACCAGATCGAGAGGCAAACATGTCTCTACTCTCCTAATTATGGCAAATACAAAAAGGGGAAGAAAACACACAATCATGGCTTCCAAACACTCAATCAACAAGCAAAAGACATGAGCATAGCATGTGCTAGTGTAGTGCTCACAAGTGAAGAAAAGCAAGCGTCATAACAAAAAGGCAAGAATTAGGTTATGTGCATGTGTGGTGGCATAGAAATCGTGTAAAAAGGCATGTATAGTCAAATATGTACAAACAAATAGAACAAACAAACAAACACAAAATGTATAGATCAATGACAAGTAAGCAAGAAAACTAAAACGAAAGCCAAAATCTGGTTGTCCTCAGCGAAGTCGCCAGTTCTTGTGACCATGCTGGTGGAACCCTGTACGATTTCAAGGTGCGTGGAAACACACGAGGAGTCCCAATATGGTCACAGTGAAGATGGTGAATCCAAAGAAGAAGACTAGACTCAGAAATACCAAAGAAAGATAAGAAAAAGGATAAGGAAAAGGAGTCGCCACCTAGTCTTTTAATGGAAAGACGAGGAAAACCAAAATGCATATGAATGCAAGAAAAATGATGCAAATGAATGCGTGTGTGCTCCATGCCTAATGGATGCAACACTTGGCCATTGCGGGCCAGAGAAAGGGTAAGGATTTTTGTTACACATGGGAAAGGTGTTAAGCACCCCCATAAGCCCGAAGAATTTGGTCTTTCAAGGTTTCCTACTTGCTAATGATCTAGTATGTGTATGCATGTCTATTCTGAATGCACATGCCTAAGATGAATGCGAAAACATGCCAAATCAAAGAGAAGAAATGAATAAAAAAGAAAAATGATAATCCAAGGGACAATGTAGGCATTGAAAATGCCACCTTACTATATGCCCTTGGGCGATGAGGAAAATTGTGAAAAATTGGAAATACTCAAAAAGCGTCACGCAAAATAGTGGAAATTTAAGAAATATGAGAAAATCAAAAGAGAGAAAATAATCCTCATTCAATTCCATGTCGGCATTGTCAAGCCTGTTAATGTACAGCCTTAGGTGATGAAAATCCAAATCAAATCAAAAATCATGAGAACCGGAAGAGTCCAAGAAGTAATGTGAAAACCAAGATTGAAATAAGTTTGAAATGCGTACATGATGCAAGAAAACAAGCATGAGAAAATATGTATGAAAAAGGGTAACAAAATGTACAAAATACAAGTATGGGTGAAATATGTAAAATTCCAGGGCCTTTGTGCAAAAATTACATGTTTTCGTGAATGAAGGCTGAGATTCTAGGGCTAAATCAGCAAAAGCGCTTAAGAAAACACATTTTGTGCAATTTTAAGGAAGTTGGGGGTTAAATGTGCAAAACTGTGTTTTTTTGGTAAAAATATGGATTCTTAGTGTCCAATCTGTAAATTTGCCAGTAAAACATGTGTTTAATGCAAATTTTAAGAAATTTAGGGTTAAATGTGCAAAATAATGGACTTATGTATGGAAATATGAATTTCTAAGGACTGGTTTGCAAATATGCCATAAAAAACATGCATTCAGTGTAAATTCAATGAAGTTCAGGGTTTAAAATGCAATTCTGAGCACATTAGGATAAAAAATTGAATCTGTATGGTTAGATTTGCAATTGTACTAGAAAATCATGCATTCAGAACAATTTTAATGAAGTTCAGGGTTTTCTGTGCAAATTATGGACTTAAAATGAATGAAAAGTAAATCAAAGGGTTTTATGTCAAAATTAAATTCTAAACAATATTAAAAGGAAATCATGAGGATCAGATTTCAATTTTACAAAACAAATCATTATTTAAATGATTAAAAAAACTAATGTAGGGGCTTAAATGCAAAATAAAATGACTTGGCTGAAAGAATAGAAAAGAAACCGAGTTTTTTTCTCAAAAAGACGTTTTTTTTTAAATAAAGGAACAATGGTCGTCGACGACAGAAACTTACGGTCGATGGCCATTAGGGATTCCATTAATGGCTTGCCCGATGCCTAATCTATCATCCAAGCACACAGTGAGCAAGAGGGAACAAAGAGGGGAAGATCTAACGGCTTTGATCAGGTGTTTAACTGTCCAGGTCTCTTCCCCAACTGACTCGCCGACGTCATGACTCTGGCGACGGTGACGGGGAAGAAGGGGCCACTGGAGGCACTGGAATGGTGAACCAAGGCTCTAGGAAGGTTGAGGGTGCGAAGAGGAAGAAATCCCACCACTTAGAGGCAAGAAACAGCACTGCTCCACTCCCAATCATGCTCGCCATCGACCCGATCTTCTTCAGTGAGCTCAACTGTAGGAGGAAACAGGGACCTTGGGGTGTTGAGTTATACCTCAAGAGGCACAAGGGGGAGGAGAGGAAGATTCTTCAATTCACGGGAGAGGGTTGCGATGCATGAGCTGCCTAGACGATCTCTACTGCCAGTTGTCTTCTCCGGCGACGGCGAGTGTTGCAGACGGCGATCTGTTCCCGATGGCTTCTAGAGAGGTAGTTGCAGCGTTCCAGTGGGTGGAAAAGCCAGAGGAGAAAAAACCTACCTATCCCACTCCATCGGGGACCTCAAACTACTCTATGGATCTTCTCCCCACCTAGCTCGTCGAAAAACAGCCCAATGGCCAACCAAACTCGAAATTCTGGCCAGAGAGCTTCCTTCCCCTACTAGAACGACTCCAAAGAGGTAGAGGAAGGCCCAGGGGAAGAAATGGAATGGAAATGGGCTCTAACCAATGGCTTACATGAGTAGGCAGTGGAGGAGGTCATCGGAGCTCACCGGAGTGGTGGTTGGAGCAGGCCTAAACTCTGATTTTTCTTCTCTCCAAACTTCCTCTTTGATCAAAGCTTCCTCTGGTTGCTCTAGTTGGAACAATTCTCCTTGGTTTCTCTCCTCTCAAATTTTTTTCTCCTTTTTCTCCCTTCTTTTCTATTGCAAATGGGGGGGGGGGGG